>CM028130.1:487972500-488100000 GCA_016271365.2 Neoceratodus forsteri
ACTGTGCTGCAAGCGTGTTCGCTAGTTTCCACGCAGCCCTGTAACTTCATACATTTGCAATATTTTCATGCAGATTTTCACCATTGGCATTTGTGCACCTCCTTAACAGTACAGCTGCCATTTTTCACAGCCTGCCCAAAATGTGTTCCCGCAACTGTGGCGCACAATGGTGTGCTCGCTGTGGGAAATCACCTTTTGGGACACATTAACAAAATCACAGCGCCACTGTTCAGGAAGGGAGGTCCCAAAATACCCATGTTCAAAATGTGCCTAAAAAATTCCCACAAATAATTGGGTTGCAGATGTCTGCTGCACAGTTTGTATGCATGTTCATTGCTTCACCAATATTTCATATTGCCACTCCAGATTTAATGGTGCCTTTTTTTTTTTTAAAAAAAAACACCTCTTCATGAACAATACAGTTGTCATTCTCCACATCCTGCCCAAAACTGTTTTCGTCGCTCTGTCACCAAATGCCACATCCGCTGTGCAAAACCACCTTTCAGCTAACAAAGCGATTGTGCTGCTTTTCACGAGGTGGCCTGACAAGCAGCCCATGTTGAAAATGTAGAGTGAAACTACCACTACACCCCTACGGTGTTAGGGTTTCCAACTATAGCACCCCAACCGGTATGGACTGACAGACGACAGGGCTGTAGCTTGGGATCATCGGATGTAATGCTCATGCCTTCCACCCCCCGCCCACCCTGCAGCGCTGACAGGCATCATGGTGCGTCTTGCATTGTTACGACCATAAACTTCACACCACGCTCCTATACTGCACCCATGTCAGCGCATTTCCTCATGGAATGGGTAAGTATAATGCCCAAAGACCCCAAAGCACACCATGACACTTGTCAGTGTCTACAGGGTGAGGTGTGAGTACAATGGCATGAGCATTATGAGCTGACAAAAGCGCCAATGCTTGTTGCTCTGTATCTAGCTCCAACACTACCAATGCCAGTGCAACAACATTTGGCATTGACAAATGCTTGTTTCAGTTTGCGGTCGGCTTTGAAGAGTGCAGACATGTTCCTGGTCCACTGAAGATTGTTGCACCTGGCTCCAGAGACAAGTATTGGGGGGTGTCTGTGTGGAGAGGTGGGGTGCGCAAAGGGTGGGTGTGGGTTGGGGGCAAGATAGTAAACGAGGGACCTTTTTGTTACAGGCTTTTTTTTTTTTTTTAAAAGACAGACTTTTGCCATGCTGGTGTGGGCTCCCAGTGTGGCACCTTTAAGTTGTATTTTGGAGGACACTGCAGCCGACAGGGACTGGCACCCGGACATACAGTGTGCTTTTTGGGAAGGTGCATTTGCCGAAGGAAATGGGCATCCCCTCAGCACACAAATGGGGGAGCATCATGTTGGTAGATGCAGTGGCGTACAGCTGAAAAGAACTGCTAAGGTGGTGACGTTTAGGCAATTTGCGTACTGACTTCACAATAGTATACAGAGTGCCCTACTCGCTACCACCAATTATAGTGGTCTCTTTCAACTGCATGCCACTGCATCTGAACTACTGATCAGACAGCTCGGACATTCATTGGTGCCCTGCGCTGTGCCTGCAAAAACAATCAGGGCATTGGGCATTGGAAGTGGGGTGCCACACCTACAAAAACTCAGTGGCACTACGTTTCTTGCACATGTGTGCAAGCAAACATAACAACTGCATCTTATATGTGTGCCCTGAGAAAGAAAGCTGGCAAAATGTTGAAATCACCTATAGTAATCAGGAAGAAGCTCAAAATCAGCAGAAGTATTATGTATTATGACCAAGGGTTAATAAAAAAGATTTTTGAGCAAGGTGAAAAGGTCTTGCTACTGTTACCCACTACAGAAAATAAACGGTTAATAAACTGGCAAGGGCCTGATAGTGCTTAGATGTACCAGCACAGTTAACTATGAGAGAGACACCCCCGATAAGAAAAATCCTACTACGATATACCATGCTAACCTCCTCAAGAAATGGGTTGAAAAAACACCAAAAGCTGTTTTGCCAGTTTTACCAGAAACTGATAGATGATATTGATGTAGCTTATGATAGACTGGAAGAAACTTAGTGCTGATGCTGTAAAGGTGAAGGTTTCCTTAACCTCCGAACAAATCGCAGAAATTTGTAACTTGCTAAAGAAATCTAACAGTACTTTTACCACAGTACCAGGCTGAGCTAAAAGGGTCGATCACGTAATAGTGACAATGAACACTTGCCCTATTAGACAAGACATACAGATTATCAGAGTTACTGAGAGCTGATGTGGTTAAGGAAATACAAAAAGTGAATGAAGTAGGTATCATGGAAGAGTCAAGAAGTGATTGGTCATCACCAGTGATTACTGTAAACAAAAACAAACAAAAAAACAAACAAAAAAAACCAAAAATAAGAGGTGTAAGAATCTGCCTTGATTTTAAGAAAATTAATCAAGTTTCCAATTTGACAGTTATCCTATCCCTGGAATAGATGATTTGATGGACAGACTGGGAAGCGCAGGTATATCAGTACCTTCAATCTCACCAAGGGTTACTGGCAAATGCCCCTAGCTAAAGAATCCAGAGACAAAACTGCATTTGCCACTCCAATAGGAGTCTATCAGTTCACCACCATGACCTTTGGTTTACATGGCACACCCACTATATTCCAGAGGTACAGGGATGTCATTTTATCCCCTCACACTGGTTATTGTGCTGCGTATCTGGATGTCGTTGTGGTGTATAGTCCAGACTGGAAAAGCTACCTGGAACACCTACGAGCAGTTATCAACCAATGAAAAGAGGTCTGACAATTAATCCTACCAAGTGTGCACTGGGCATGCAGGAAACCAGATATCTGGGTTATGGTTTGGGAAATGGAGAAGTCAAGCCAGAGATTTCTAAGATAGAAGCTGTAGCCAACAGCCCTGTTCCAAAACCAAGAAGCATGTCAGATCATTTTAGGGCTGGCTGGTTATTGTCAGAGATTTGTTCTCAGCTTTGCTAAGTTAGCTACTCCCCTCAATGAACTCAAAGAAACGATTCCCGAATAATGTGAAATGGACCCCAGAGTGTGACTAGGCTTTTCAGACATTACGACTGCATTATATCCAGACCCTGTTCCCCAATTTAGTCTTTTGCCCCGCTGCCAGCCACCAATTCTCCACCAGTTACAGCGCATCTCTACTTCCACCTCTCTCGTACTGTGCTCTGCCCCCCAACTTGCCCCCAAAGGGTGGGGTCGCAGCACTGGCCCCAAAACTAGCGACTGACTGGGGGAGCCGGCAGAAGAGGCTAACTGAAGCTGGATGCTGGCTTCATGGAGGTGGCCGACAGTGGGATTTTTCCTTCCCCATTTTTGCGGGGACGTGTATTGACATCCTGCATCAGCCCCTCCCCTGAGAACTAACACGCAGGTAGCTGCAGTACCCCTGACCTCCGCCAAGGGTCTGTCAAGCACTGGACAGGGTCCCAAACCTCCCCCAGAGAAGGAGAACAGTCCTTGGGACACTACATCCCCCCCACCTTCCGCTGGCCCTCCGGCAACCAGAGTCCGTTCCCGAACCCGGGTCATCAGTGTCACAAGTGGAAATCCAACTGCTGCGCTGACAGGCCAGCATGTTCAGCCCCTGTTTTAAGAAGCCCAGACTTTGAGAAACAGTTTGTTAGATGCATCAGAAGTAGGCCTAGGTACAGTCTCGAGTCAACATATAGATGGGAAAGAACATCCTATTCTATACACAGGTAGGAAATTGCACGACAGAGAAAATATATTCCACCATTGAGAAGGAATGCCTTGAGGCAAAGTGGGCCATGGAGTCCCTCAAGTTTTACTTACTAGGAGCCGACTTTGTACTTGTAACATATCAATATCCTCTGCTGGCTTAACCAAATGAAGCATAAACATACTACAATCACACCGTGGTACCTGGCACTACAGTCATTTAAATTTAAGGTGATGCTCAAATCTCGGAAAGAATGTCAATGCTGATTTTCTGTCTAGATATGGATCAGGAATGGAGAATTCTGAAGGCTGAAAAACAAATGCAGTATAAACTGCACTATTTGCTGTACTGTTATGGAAAAAGGATACTGCATATGCACAAAACTGTAATGGTTATATGCTTCTTGTTAGAAGAGAATTACTAGAAGTAATGGAAGCCTGTTTTAGTGAAACAGGTTCCCTCTAAGGAAGGGGTATGTGACACGGTTGAATATGGCCCTGTCCTAGTTGTTATGCAGAAGGTTTAAAAACACAAGGGTCTATTCTATACTCTCCTTTTCAGTCTTCTGTCTGGTTGCGCAACCAGATTTTCTGTGAGACTTAGGACTTGATCACCCCCGGCGGTCTTGCAATTCTCTGCCTCTCTCTACCCTAACTTGCTGTTCTGTCTAGCACCCCGGTCTTGCAATTCTCTGCTTCTTGCCATCTCTACCCTCACTTGCTGTTCTGCCTTTTCTCACCCGTGCACATCTGCTGGTATAAAATACATACGAATCATTTTGTGGAAATGTAATTGATACTAGGATCCCTGTGTTTGAAACTATATATAGTTATACTGTTGAAATGACTGCAAAGCTATCAGGGAGCTCAAGGAGATAACCTGAGATGCAATTAAGCCTTTTGCAGCGATGTTAACAAGAGGCCACTTCTGGGTCACGATGTTCTTTTTGCTGCACCTGCTGAAACTTACAAGAACATTGTGTGAGAAGCATTCTGTTTTCTTAATGAGTTCCTGCAAAGGCTTATAAATAAGGAAAGAGCTGCAATGTTTTACAAGAGACAGATTTGAAATTAAGAAAAAAGGACTGCTTTCTATGTTTCGACTGCCATGTTATTCTGAACAAATTTTATTTTGCTGTTAATAAAACGCTATATGCGAATTCAATAACTTCTCCTTGCTTTCCTATGCTTCCTGACCTATGCCTCGACACCCCATAACTGTAAACAATTCCTCCCGCCCTTAGTGTATCTGCCTCAATACCCTCAACCCCAGAGTGCATCTGCCCAGATACCACACCCAACCTCCCATCCCAGAATGTGCCCATCTAATAACTATACCTAACCAGCCCAGAGAGCACTTGCTCTGCAACAGCAGACACCCATGCCAAAAAGAGTACCTACAACCATACACAACTGCTCCAGCCTAGAGAGTACCAGTCCCATAACAGTACCCAAATCCCCCAGTCCAGCGAATACCCACCCCATAATCATACTCCAATCTTCCCACCCCAGACAGTACCTACCCATAACTGTACCCATCCCCCACCCCATAACCCTACAAATTCCCCCAGCCAAGAGTACCCGGCCCATAATTGTACCCATCTCCCAGCCCAGAGTGTAACCAACCCCACTAACTACATCCAACCCTCAGACCCAGAGGGGACCCGCCTCATAAACCGTACCCAATTTCTCCAGACCCACAGCCATACACAACTCACAGCCCAGAGAGTACCCTCCCAGTAACTGTACCCAACCCACAGCCCAGAGTGCAACTGCCCCTCAACAATATCCAAACCCCCAGGCCCAGAGGGCATCTGCCCCCTAACTGTGCCCGCCGCGTAACCATATCCAAAGTTCCCCTAACCCAGAGTACCAGTCCCATAACTTATCCAACTCTCATCCCATAACCGTACCCACCCCACCAGCTCAGAGTGCCTGCCGCATAACAATACCCAATCCCCAGCCCAGGAAGTACCCATCCTGCAACTGTACCCAACCCCCAGTCCAGAGAGCACCTATCTCATAACTGTACCCAATCAAGCCCCCCCCACAGTAACCCTCCCTGTAACTGTACCCAACCCCTCAGCCCAGTGTACCCATCCAGAACACATACCCAACCACCAAGCCCAGACAGAACCTATCCCATAACTGTCCAACCCACCCAGATGGTACTGCTAGTATAACTGTACCCACCAGTTAAGGGTACCCATCCCCCAACTGTACCTGCTAGCACAAAGGGTACCTGTCTACTTACTACATCAAACTAGCCTGAGGGGTAGTCATCATCTACCTGCAACCAATCCAACCAGCCCAGAAGGTATTCACCCAGTAACTACACACAGCTCTAAACTATTGAGGGTACCCATTCTGTGCCTGTACACAATCCACCCAGCCCAAGAGGGCGGCCATCTCCTACCTGTAACCAAACCACCAAGACTGGAAGGTACCCACCTAGTAACTGTACCCCCCCCCTTTCAGCCCAGGGAGTACTCATCCAATAACTGTATCTGACTGGCCTGCCATCCGCTCACTTTGGGACCTCCTGCAGGTACCGCTGGTAGCCAATGGTATTCTTTCCGTAGTCTATCTGTTTCTGTCTTCGTTTCAAAACAGCCTCGTTTGTTTCAAACTTTGATGAATCGGCAGGTTGTTGTTGCTGATTGGGTCTTGCAGATCTGGGAGGGTGAGACAAAGGGCTGAGAATAGGCATGGATAAAGGGGTCCACATCCTCTACATATTCCACTGCTTTCATGTTTACAAGTAAACCTCAGAGTTCAGCTACAGAAGCCATGATATCATAGGAAAGGCTACATGATGTTGTGGGGAAGCCCAGTAATTATTTCCTACATCCGTGAGATGGGGTGCATAGACCCTTCAGGGTCCACATGGGTCACTAGCCCCACCAGATTATGGAAGCCATCGAAGGGCCCATCACAATCAAAATTGTATGGAACAGTCCCACGAAGAGAGCATCTGGTCATGGCAATGTTTATAAGCCTGTGTTTATGCTCCTGGTCTCTAACCTGTCCCCTTCTGATTCTGAACCCTCCAGTCCTGTCACCCACCATCTCTAGGGCTACAGATGTGGAGGTGCCAGTCAATGGGTACAGGACCTGCAATGGACTGTAGCGAGCCTGCTGTAGGAGGGGTTTCTGCACACAAGGGCTATGAGGATGCAGTGGTGCACTACCCATGCATGCAGAGGTGCACACCCAGAACCACCCCATCATGTTTTAATACTAATAGCAGGCCCTCCAAAAGCATATGCATGCCAAGTCTGCTACAATCCAGCCTCTGCTAAGCAGAAAACAAACAGCAGAACACAGGTTTATGCCTCAGAGAGGAGAGGAGAGCTATCCTTGGCGCACTTAGTCCTCTCATCTCTCTAGCCCAGAGTTATCCTCATCTGTTCCTGAACCCAGGTCATTGCCACAGTGAACAGTAGTGCTACCAGGCTGCCTGCCATTATGGTAATTTCCACCTCCTAATGGGGAGCTTATTGTTCAGAGTCTCCAAACAAAGTTTAGACCAAGAAAACCAGCTGCAGTGTCTGAACTGAAGATTTAAAGCTAAATGTTTAAGTGTGCGAGCTCCTGCCCACTGTCATTTAAGGTTGTGCTTTCCTACCCGCTCTGAAGGGTGCAAGCATCTGCTCACTGTAATTAGACAGCATGCTTTCCTTCCTGTTTAGCATTCATTTGGCTGCATTGCAGCAGAGGAGGCAATCCTACTTGTACTGCTGTTCTACCACCTCTGACTGCATTACAACGGGGGGGGGGGGGATCCCTCCCTTCCTTCCTGCTCCTACTGTTGCAATTTTTGTTCGACCACCTGTGGTTGTAGTGCAGCTGGATACAGAACTCCACATGGTGTGCATCCTTTCAACTCAGGCTGCTGTACTACTGCAGCAGCACCTGTAGGCATCCATGTGCCTTTACTGTAGCAGGACACAGATCCTTGCCTGCACTAGTGGCGTCACCCTCCCACTCATGCGGTCGCAATGTTCCGCCACCATGACATACATGTAGCTGTACTGCCGCAGGACACAAATGCGTGCCATTCGAGCCCCACCCCCGCTGATGCTGTCACAGTTCTGCACCCTCACATGGCTATTTTGCAGGGGAAGTGGATCTCAGCCAATGTCTGCCCTCCAACTGATGCTATCATAATGCTGCTCCATTAACTGTGGGCAGCCATGTGGTGGTACTGCAGTGGGACACCGCCCCCATACACCCTTCTACTGATGTTGGAATGTTGCCATGGCATCTTGTGGCATCCATGCACTGGTAGTGTAGCAGGACACAGACCCCTACCCCAAAATGCACTTCCTATGGTTGGCCATTTGTTTGCCCCGGACCTTTTCTTTTTAGAGCATTTTTTTGTACCTGGCTTGCTGCGTGTCACCTGTCAAAGATACAGTCAGTTACACCATGGGACAACCCCCAGTCCCATCATCCCACTAACCTGCCTGCTGTCATAGTGGTCCATGGATTCCTTTCCAAGGCAGCAGCTTGGGATCTGGCAGCAGGCAACTGCTGCATGCTGTGGTGCCTAGGTACCCCTCTGTCAATGGGTCCAAATCTGGTGGTAGGACAATGATGGTATCTTTGCCTCTGTGGCAACAGGTAGAGATCCAGTAGCAGGGAGACAGCTACATGATGTGGGGTGTCCTCCCAATGTACCAGTCTTTATGCCAACAGCATATTCCCCCCCACCCCATTTTTGAAAGTCCCAACCACCTTTTTTGCATCAGTACACCTACAGTTTTGGTCTTGCGCATTGTGTGTCTCAGAGGCAGAGCAAAGCTGGCAGACTCAGCTGGGTGCCAAGAACTGCCGCTAGCCTACCCACAGTACACTGCTACACAACAGCCAACACAACCTGGCTCATTTCCCCGACACGGCAACTCGGGTCCACTCCCAACCTTGGGTCCCCTGCACACAGCACAATACACTACCACAGGACCCCCACTCCCAACCCTGGGCCCCCATGCATGTAACGATGCACTCCCACAGCATACCGGGTCAATATGTCACATGCTATTAAGCGTACAATATTAGCACCAATCCAAAATAGTGCTGTAGGGAACAGCGAGTAGTACAATACCGTGAATGCTGCTGTGTATGGTATTGCACCCTCTTGCTGTCCCAGGCAAAAGATAAGACTTCTGCTGGGGCAGGGTTCCGCCGAGCAGCTGCCGTGGCTCAATGGACATTGCAGCAAGGAACCCAGGCACTACGTCTCGGACCAGGTTTGATTCCTGGTGCTAGAACATTTTTTTTTTCTGTTTCAGACAGATTTTGGTGTGAACCCCTGGAGTTGAAATTATTGGGGAAGTTGGGCGCAGCCCCTCTATTAGTAGCGGAGCCCCCATAAAAAGAACATATGCTGCGGCAAAAATTGGCGCGCCAGCTATAGCGCGATTTTACATGTGGCATGACGACTTGGCATTATGACCCCATGCCCTACGACAGGACCACCGTGTGGCCTGGAATATTTTTTATTTATTTAAATTTTGGAATTACAATCCTTTGAGTCGATGACTCCTTTGCAAAGGCTCCACGTCAGTACATACATAGCTTAAAGACAAATTGTACATTGCTTACTAGGCAAACATTACATTAAGACAAATTATACATGGTTATTCTGTACAGGTTAATATTCTTTGGCGCCATTTCCCAACACGCAGATTTCTGTGCACAGGACTGTGATGTGTAAAGTACACCAGTCCTCAGGTGCATCATGATTGGAAGAGAGATTTAACTGGACCTGACCTTCGGTTCCATGCTGCAGTTCTCTTCAGATCTGGCTCAGTACCCACGCCAATGCTGACTGTGGTGACCTGGGATGTGCACCGTTCCAAGATGGAGGACCTGAAAGGAAACAATGCCAAAGAAAGGGAATCACTGACAGATCCTCAGGCTGTTCCAGGGAAAGGCGGGTGGGGGGGTGGGGTGTGGTCCTACAACCTTGCTGGGACACTTTAGGTCAGAAGGTGGCAAAGGAGTTGGCATTGTGACATGATGGGAGCAGCTGCTATACCACTACTAAATGTGATTAGTGCCATGTAGAATGTCAAGCAAACATCTATGCAGCATGTAATTATTTACCTACGGACCAAAATGAACCAACAGCCCAGCATGTTGAGCCACTGTTGGCATTATTGCACTATTTGTTATCCTATTAGTCTCTGCATCCAGAAGATAGATGTGCTCATTTAACATACAAATGTACGTGCACTTCAGAAAGGATGTGGGGCTGCATCCCCCACACGAGCCTGCATTTTTAGCAGGTACTGAAATGAGATACCTCAGTAAAGCAGAGTTTAGAAAAATGAGCATTTAGGACAAATCTCCTGGTTGTAGGAGAGAAACTAACTGCATAAAATGTTGCTGCAGTCCAGCCTCAGAAATCCAAAACAGCGAGTCACTTATGCTCTGTCCTACAGGAAATAAAAAAGGGGATCATTAAGGACCAGAGAATGAGGGATCCTGAAATGTTTTAACAGCTGTGCTCGCTCCCCCCCACACAAAATAACTGCTGGCCCTTGGTGAATCGTTAACTCTGTAGCCTAGTAAGCATGAAAAGTACAGTTACCCAGAACTTACCGTAACAGTAGATCTTGAGAGGCTCTTGCAGTGAGTAATTACATACATATAGGACTGACACGACGTGACAGGACCCATGGAAAAATTTCTAGCTAGCGGTCCTGGCGAGGACCGCCCCACATCAGGTGACCGAGGCGTCAGGAGGTCGGTATAAAGGCGGTCCCGACATCCGCCTTCAGTTCTTTCCCGCCATGGACCAAAAGGCCAGGCGAGAGAGGACGGATATTTCCTCACTGGAAAAGGAGCTGAAAAACCTGAGGGATGGAGGCGGAAGGTAGCCTGCAAGAGCCTCTCCAAGATCTACTGTTAAGGTAAGTTCTAGGTAACTATACTATCTTACTGGAAGGCTCTTGCGTAGGTAATTACATATAGGACTGAGTCCCAAGCAGTCTGGAATAAAGAGAGGCACCAGGAGGAGGAAAACTACTCAAAAAGCAGTTCTAGCTGTGCAAGCCTCAAGACAAGAGGCCTTGCAGAACATCCAGCCCGAAGCCTGCTCTATGGCGAGAGGCAACATCCAAACTGTAGTGTTTAGTAAAGGTATGGACGGAAGTCCAGGTGGCGGCAGCACAAATGTCTGCCGCAGACACATTTTTGAAACAAGCAGCTGAGGCAGCTACTCCTCCGGTGGAGTGGCCTCTTACTTGACGCGGGAGGGTCTTGTTGTATTTGTCATAACAGAAAGTGATGCAATGAGCCAACCACTTAGACAGGCATTGCTTGGAAACAGCATTGCCTTCCCTTTTATGAGCAAAAGAGACAAACAATTGATCAGTCTTTGAGATCCTTCGTCCTGTTGGTGTAGTATCTCAGAATCCGGTGAACATCCATAGTATGGAGTAAATACTCCCCTTGATTAGAGTATTGTGTAAAAAAGGCAGGTAACTCTATGGACTGATTTAGAGTAGACTCAGCTACTACTTCAGGGAGAAACTTGGGATTCGTGCGAAGAGCAACATGTTCCTTGTGAAAAATCAAGTATGGGATTTTACACATCAGGGCCTGGAGCTCGGAAATTCTCAGAGCAGAAGTGATGGCCACCAGGAAGAGTGTCTTCCATGAAAGGAACTTCAAATCCATAGAAGCTGCATGCTCAAAGGGAGGGAGAGTAAGTTTCTCGAGAACAAAATTCAAGTCCCAAGGGGGAGCAGGAGTACGGATGGGGGCCTCATATGGAGGACCCCTCTGAGAAAGGTCTTAGACTTCTAGTTGAGCAAAAGCTTTGTCTGCGAAGGGAACATGATAGGCAGAGATGGCCGCCATGTGTACCTTCAGAGAAGAATGACCGAGAACCAGGTCAAACAGATAATGTAGATACTCCAGCAGAAGCCCCGCTGAACAGGAGAAGCGTTCCACGTTCTTGGAAGCAGCCCAGATAGTGAATCTTTTCCACTTCATGGCTCAAGTGGATCTGGTGGAGGGTTTTCTGGCCTCCACCAAGATCTCCGCCACTTTGGGAGATAGCCCAATCCCATTTTGGAGTAAGTCTGCAGAAGCCATGCATGCAGTTGAAGGGATCTGAGGCCTGGATGGACCAGGGTCCCCTGATCCTGGGTCAGTAAACAGAGACAGAGGAAGAGGAAGAGGAGGATCCTCTGAGTATTGTTGTAGAAGAGAGAACCAAACTTGCCTGGGCCAGAAAGGAGCAATCAGAATCATACAGGCTCCTTCTGAAGCTAGTTTCTGCAAGACTCGTGGGATAAGTGGAATTGGGGGAAAGGCATAGACAAATCTGTCCTTCCAGTCTAGAGACTGGAGTGTCGCTCCAAAAAGTGCCTCGCTCTGGAACGAGCAAGCAGAAGACGGGAAGTTTTGCGTTTAGAGGGGATGTGAACAGGTCAACCTGTGGTGTTCCCCAAAGTCGGAAGATATTGTCTAGGACACCTTGGTCCAGTTCCCACTTGTGAGTCAGAGCAGAAGAGCGACAGCTTGCCTGCCAGGGTGTTGTCAACTCCCAGAACGTGAATTACTGTGAGGTGAAGGTCGTGTTGTGTTGCCCAATCCCAAACCCTCATTGCCTCCCTGCACAGAGGGTAGGACAGAGTCCCTCCCTGTTGATGTACCACACCACGCACGTGTCCGTCTGGATGGCTAGGTGGCCAGGAAGGATGTATTGGTGAAGGGCTTGGAGAGCGTACAACACTGCCCGAAGCTTGAGCACACTGATGTGGAAAGCTTGTTCTAGCTTGGACCAGGAGCCCTGGGTCCGATGAGGGCCTAGATGGGCTCCCCAACCTTCGCCCGAGGCATCTGTGGTTAGAGTCTGGGAGGGGGGACGACGAAAGAAAGGAACTCCCCGAAACAGGTTCTCTCGAACCATCCACCACTGCAAGTCTCGAGCATCGGCGAGGAGACCAGAACTGGGTGATCTACATCGTCCACTAACTGATCCCACTGAAAGCGTAGAGTCCACTGAGAAATTCTCATGTGGAGTCGAGCGCAAGGAACTGTCAGGATAGCAGCCGCCATGAGCCCGAGAAGGCGAGGGACTGACCTCGCAGAGACTGTCCTGCGGTTGGACAGACATTTGGGTCTGGAGGGTGGACGCCCTTGCCTGTGGTCATATCGAGAATCGCCCCAATAAATTGTAGTCTCTGGGATGGGACCAGATGAGACTTGGAATGGTTGATGGTAATACCCAGGCAGGCAAAAACCTGCTGGGTAAGGGAGAGGAAACGCAGGAGTTCCTCCCTGGACGAGGTCGCCAGGAGCCAATCGTCCAGGTACAGGAAAACCTGCACTCCCCTGGTACGCAGGTGGGCTGCCACCACTGCCAGGCATTTGGTAAACATTCGGGGGGCCGAGGATAGACCAAACAGGAGCGCCTTGAACTGGTAGTGGTTCCCCTTGAACGCAAAACGAAGGTATTTGCGATGAGATGGGCGAATGGGAATGTGCAGATAAGCATCCTGAATATCCACAGCACACAGCCATTGACCCGGCCGGAGGAGGGGCAGAAGGCTCTGCAGAGAGAGCATCCTGAACTTTTTGTATTCTACGAAAAGATTCAGGGAACTGAGATCCAAAATCAGTCCGAGATCTCCTGTCTTCTTTGGGACCAGGAAAAAATAGGAATAGTAACCAGTCCCTCACAGATGAAGGGGACGGGCTCTATTGCTTGTTTCAGCAGGAGAGTCAAAATTTCCTCCTGGACCAAGAGAAGATGTTCCCGTGAATACGACAACTTCAGAGGGGGGTGGCGGGGTGGTTTCTGAAGAAACTATCGAGTGTCCTTCTGCTATGAGCTGGAGCACCCAAGAATCTGTGGTTATCCTCTCCCATCCCGGAAGGTGGAGGGAAAACCTTCCTCCTCCTACCGGTTTCTCCGGGAAGTCCTGAGGCAATAGGAGAGGAAAGGAGTCAGGTGGTGTGGGGCAGTGCCGCAGCTGAAGCACCCGCTGCTTTTTTGGGGCGAGGGGGGGGCTTAGTAGCTATGGGGGCCTGCCTTCCCTGGAGTTTCGCCTTTGGCAGATTCCATCTGTGAAAGGGATGGCGCTGCTGCTGATGGGGATGGTACATGGAATCAACTGACTTCAGTGCCGTCCCCTTCTCTTGCAAAATCGGTGATGTCCTTGACATCACCCCCAAAAAGCACCAACCCCCGGAAGGGTGCTTCCTGGATAGCAGATTGCACCTCCGGAACCAACCCTGACACACGGAGCCAAGCATGACGCTGTAGGCCTACAGCGAAAGCTGAGCTCCGCCCAGCAGTGTCCACTGCATCGCATGTCGCACGAAGCATGTGTCGACTGGCCGAACGAGCAGAGCGGACAAGATCAGCCAACTCCTGCTTGACTTGGGAGTCAGGCAAGGAGTCCAGTTTGGCTTCCACCAGAGTCAGAAAGGCCTTCTGGTAGTCCCCCATATGGCCGACTGTTTAGGGCCCTGATCCCCAGCGTGGAGTTCTCCCATACTGGTCCAGAAGGCGTGATTCCTTAGCAGGTGGTGATGAGCTAAGATGTTTGGGGTTGGCCGACCGGCCATGAGTGGCACTAATCACAACCAAGTCGGCATGAGGGTGAGAATCCAGGAAATCAACACCCTCTGAAGCCTGATAGCCTGTTCGACTTCCTAGGAAGTGGGGCTAAAACCGACAGCTGTTTCCATATAGTGATAACAAGGTCAGCGTGAGGCTCTATCCAGGATGGCACCAAGGTAGGAGCTGTCATGGGCAGATCCAGATGTTCAGCGAGTTTCAGATGCCAGGATCTGGTTCAGGGAGTGCCACTGATGAACCTGCTGGATTTTCCCCAAGCAACTCCGTAAAAGGATCCTCCGGAGGTCCTTAGCCTGGGCTTTGACAGAGAGCGTGGCTCGTCATCTCAGAGCAACCGTCGGAAGAATCCGAAGAGTCAGAGGGTGAAGAAGAGGAGGATGATGAAGAAAAAGACTCCCTTTCCCGACCTGGAGGAGGAACGGACCCCTTGGGAAGTCCCTGGGAAGCGTGTCCTGCCCTTCTCTGCATCCAGATGGAAGAACCCTGGAATCTGGAGGTGGTGAGGGAGTGTGCCGCCTCGGACGTACAGGAACCTGGGACTGCACAGTCGTCGGAGGCGGCTCTCGACCTCTTTGGTGAGCTTAGCCTTGGCCTCAGCCTACCAGGAGGCCAGAGTCTCCTGCAGGTCCACCGACGGCCGAGGGGTGGTGGAGGAGGAGGCGCGGGGGATAAGGATATGGGCTATAACCATATGGAGCATATCCAAAACCCGGCTGCGGGTAGCCCGGCGTCGGGTACTGTGGCGTCGGATACTGCAGTCCCGAGTACGTCGGCGGATAGGACAGAGGATACCTGGGAGCCCGGGGGGGCTGCTGGAGCAGATGGCCCGGCCAGTGGCCTCACGGGCAGGTCCACAGTGGAGGGCCCAGAGGGCCTGATGGGAGCGGGATGTCTCCCGGAGTTGGTAGGGCCGGCGTCAGAGGCCATGGTGTCGAAGGGGCTGGCGTCGGAGCCGGTGTCCAGGGAGCAGACATCAGATCCGGCGCACCAAGTGGTGGAAGGACTGATGAAGGAGGAAGATCCCCAGCTTCGCCCGGGGATGGAGGGAGAAATCCCCGGGGTCATGTTGGGGAGACTCTGGGTCCCCAGACAGCAGCAAAGGCCTTGGGGAACCGGGTACGGACGTGGGGGGGGGTCCGTCGTGGTTCCTTGCCAGCGGATGTCGGACGGGCCAACGTGAGGCTTAAGGGCGAGCTCCCGGTGGGCGCCGGAGGAGCCGGCGTCCGACTTATGAGAGCCATCACCGGAGGCAGGTCGAGTAGAGGGATCGGCCTGGTCTGGTGGAGTGGAGGCCGCACGCCGCCCCGAAGGGTGTGGCATCTTACCGGCCCTCTCCGGGAGGACTTCGGAGGAGCGGACGCCCGACTTACCGGAGTCACCCACAGTGGTAGGCCGAAAGCCTGTGGCCGAACCAGGGGCAGAGGCCTCCAATTGCCTGGAGGTGCCCGCAAGGCCCAAGCGCGAGCCAGACAGGCGGGCCAAAGGCCCCTCGGAAACCTCAGAGATGGCCGTCGAGGAGCGGTCCCTGGAGGGGACGTTACCTGTGTCCCCGCGACTCCTGAAGGAGACGCGGTAGAGGAGCCCTTGTCCCGGTGCCTCTCCTTCCGATGGCCTTCGGGGGAAATGGACGCCTGCCTCAGTTTTTTGAGCTTTTTCCATTGAACTCATTTTCTTCTTCAGAATATGGGCTTCCAGGGATTGCTGCCGCCTTTTCCGGGTAGCCGCGTTGAAGCCGAGGCAGTGCTGGCACTTCGACATGGGTGATCGGGGCCTAGGCAGAACAGGCACAGGGAATGGCCGTCCTTGTGTGGTAGCTGGGCACCGCATGAATCGCACTTATTTTTGTGCTCGGTGGGTGTAGGGAATGACATACACTGACGATGGTACTGACGTTAGTCGAAAAAAAGCAATAAATTCGGTAAAAAAAAAAAGACGAAAATAGGGCTGACTAAGCACGAACTTTTCCACGCTGCACGAACTAACAGCGGGAAAGAACTGGAAGGCGGGTGTCAGGGACCACCCCTTTATACGGACGTCTCCCAACGCTGGTCACCTGACGTGGAGGCGGTCCCTTGCCAGGGACTGCTAACTAGAAATTTTTCCGTGAGGTCCTGTCGCCTGCCAGCGTCAGTCCTATATGTGATTACCTACTGCAAGAGCCCTCTCGAAGGAAGATCACAAGTTCTGTAAGTGCAAATACCTTAAGCCAACCAGCACTCTCCTGCTAGAGAGCTTTTTGTTCCCGTCTCCACCCCAGCCTTTCTTCAGGGTGTTTGTCCAGCCATCCCAACCCAGTCTGCTGCTCCTCTCACTGTCCAGCTAGTGGGGATCCAAATAGTGCAGAACTAGAGTGGTCTGTGGCAGTCAAAATTGGTAGCAGGGAGACGCAGATTTTCTGTGTTTTTCTCCCTCCCTGGTGTCTGGCACAGGCTGTGCGTCCCCACACAGACCTTCACATGCACATAGTGTCACTCTGTAGGGGTAATAAAGCTCTCCCGGCTCACTGCAGGGATCAATGCAGTGATGGAACCAGGACTCCAACTTCCTCTGGCTGAGAACACTTGACATGTGGCAGTACTACCCCAGCCCCTTGGCCACCTGATTCCAAAGTTTGCTCCCAAACCCAGCTTATTGGTGCAGAAGTGCGTAGCGCTTCCACTGGCCACCAGGCCAACCACTAACAATTCATTATTTTAGGTCTCAGCCCAACACTCAATGACCTTTAAGTTGCCTGCAAGCCAACACTATAGGGCCCCAATTTTTAGCCATTAGTATGGCATTAAGAGGTACTGCCACGCTAATGAGATATACTGCAGATGACAGCCTGTTAGTGTGGCTGCTGCAATACTTCAATCACTAATGGCCATGCTACATACACGGCTATGAAACCTCATGTACAGGACACAGTGGTACACTTAAAGAGTTTTAGAAGCACTAAAAGGCTGGCAAGGCTGTGCTATGCTATTTATCACAACCAAAGCACTATTTTTAATGCACACCAATGTGCACCCTGCCCCCCCCCCCAGCAGCACTGGGGCCTATGTAAAAAGGGGGGGGAGATGTACCTGGTCACCCTCCCATCTGATCTTCTAGTATGACATTCCAGTGTGAAATTCCTGGTGGCAGTGGTACCCCTCCCACTAGATCCTGTAAATGTACAAACCATGGATCTAGTGGCACCCCTCCTTCCCCAACCCCTGTAACATACAATTACTGGCACCAGTGGTACACCTTGATCCCATCCAATGTATAATCCCTGGTGCCAGCAGTACCCCTTCCACCCAGATTCCTTGTAATGTACAATCCATGGTGCTAGGAGTACCCTCCCACCCCCAATCCCCTGTAATGTACAATACCAGGTGCTAGCAGTTCCCCTCCCACCCCGATCCCTGTAAGGTACAATCCCTGGTGTTAGTAGTAACCCTCCCATCCCCAACCCCTGTAACATACGATCACTGGCACTAATGGTACACCTACACCTCAATCCCTCCAACATATAATCCCTGATGCTAGCAGTACCCCCACCCTGATCCCCTGTGAATGTACAATCCATGGTTCTAGCAGTACCCCCTCCAACTCCCAATCCCTGTAAGGCACAATCCCTGGTGCTAGCTGTATGCCCTCCACCCTGATCCCTGTAGATACAATTATTGGTGCTAGTGGTACCCCCT
Organism: Neoceratodus forsteri; assembly: GCA_016271365.2. Taxonomy (NCBI): domain Eukaryota; kingdom Metazoa; phylum Chordata; order Ceratodontiformes; family Ceratodontidae; genus Neoceratodus; species Neoceratodus forsteri. The sequence goes on from CM028130.1 coordinate 487,990,468, forward strand.
CCCGCACAATCCCCTGTAATTTACAATCCCTGGTGCTAGCAGTAACCCCTCCCACACCGATCCCCTGTCCGGTACAATCCCTGGTGCCAACAGTACCCCCTCTCAGCATGATTTCCCGTAATGTACGATTCCTGGTGCTAGCAATACCAATCCCTGGTGCCAGCGGAACCCTCTCCCCACCCCGATCCCTTGCAATGTACAATTCCTGGTGCTAGTCCTACAACCAGCCACATCAGGATACGTATATTTCCGTTTTGTCTCCTTGGTAGTCTAGAGGCCCCTTCCCTCCCTCACCAGATCAGAGCACTAAACTACTCTATTACATCATTCCTCCAAGGTTGGGAAACAAATCCAGCTCCATCAGTTTTGGCCAATTCTCTTGGCCCCACTTAAAAATAAATACATAAATACATAAATACATAAATACATAAATACATAAATACATAAATACATAAATACATAATATAAATACATAAATAATAAATACATAAATACATAAATACATAAATACATAAATACATAAATACATAAATACATAAATACATAAATACATAAATACATAAATACATAAATACATACATACATACATACATACATACATACATACATACATACATACATACATACATACATACACACAAGGCAGAGGTCTGCACTGGGAAAAAGGGGGTGCCTGGATAAACCAAGGAACATAAAAGTACACAAAATCCAGCACTCACCCAAACCAAAAAATAAACGACTGCTCACTGTTAATTACAGTGCTTCATTTTATTAACTGTGCAAAGTGCAACAAGAAAGTACAATTACGCAAGAACTTCCCGTAACAGTAGATCTTCGAGAGGGGCTCTTGCAGTAGGTAATTACATATAGGACTGAAACCCGGCAGGTGCTGGGACTACGGAAAATTTCTGGCAGTCTCGGGCGTGGGACCGCCCCCACGTCAGGGTGACCAGCGTCAGAGCGATGTCTGTATAAAGGGCGATCCCCCAAGCCTGCCTTACAGTTCTTTCCCCGACAAAGGCCAAAAAGGCAAGACTAGAGAGAAGTGGAGGTTTTCCCTCCTGGAAAAGGAGCTGAAGAAAGCTAAGGGGGTTGAAGGGTGGGAAGGTTAGTACCTACTGCAAGAGCCTCTCTTGAAGATCTACTGTTATGGTAAGTTCTTATGTAACTGTACTATCTTACTTAGAGAGGGCTCTTGCAGTAGGTAATTACATATAGGACTGAGTCCCAAGCAGTCTGAAAGAAGGAGAAGCACACAGGAGGAGGAAACCAACATATCCATGGAACCTCATGCTGTAAAGGTCTCAAGAAAGGAGACCTTGCAGAACAGCCAACCCAAAGCCTGCTCTATGGTGAGAGGCAATGTCCAAACTGTAGTGTTTTGTAAAGGTGTGGACTGAAGTCCAAGTTGCAGCTGGACAAATTTCAGCCGCTGACACATTCTTGGAACAAGCTGCAGAGGCAGTAACAGCCCTGGTGGAGTGATCTCTGACTTGACCCGGCAGGGTCTTGTGGTACTTGTAACAGAAAGTGATACAATGAGCCAACCACTTAGCAAGGCACTGCTTAGTGACAGCATTGCTGTCTCTTTTGTAAGCAAAAGAGACAAAAAGCTGATCAGACAGAGCCTTCGTCCTGTTGGTGTAGTACCTCAGAATTCGATGAACATCCAAAGTATGCAAGAAGTACTCCCCTTGATTGGAGTGTTGTGTAAAGAAAGCAGGTAGCTCAATAGATTGATTCAGTGTAGTTTCTGCCACCACCTTAGGGAGAAACTTAGGGTTGGTACTCAGAGCCATACGTTCTTTGTGAAAAATCAAACATGGATTTTTACACATCAAGGCCTGTAGCTCTGAAATATGTCGAGCTGAGGTAATGACCACTAGGAAGAGAGTCTTCCAAGATAGGAACTTCAAGTCTGCAGAAGCTGCCGGTTCAAAAGGAGGCAGAGTAAGCTTCAAGAATGAAATTCAAATCCCAAGGGGAATGCAAACTGGGGGTCTCAAGTGGAGGACCCTCTAAGAAAAGTTTTACAGACCTCCAACTGCACAAAAGTTCGGTCCTCAAAGGGAACACAAGCAGAGATAGCTGCCATGTGAACTTTCAGAGATGAATGACTGAGATCCAGGTCAAAGAGATGGTGAAGATAGATAGTCCAGAACTTTCAGACAGGGGCACAAAAGGCTTGCAATTCCTAGAAGAGGCCCAAATAGAGAACCGCTTCCATTTCATGGTGTAGGTCAACTCGTGGAAGGCTTTCTAGCCTCCACCAGAATCTCAGCCACATGTGGGGAGACCCCGAATCGGGCTTGAGCTACGTCTGCAGGAGCCACACATGCAACTGAAGGGATTTGAGACCTGGATGAACCAGGGTCCCCCGATCCTGAGTCAGTAAAAGTTGTGACAGAGGAAGAGGAGGTTCCTCCGAGTAGTGTTGTAGAAGAGACCCAAACTTGCCTGGGCCAGAAAGGAGCGATCAGGATCATGCCAGCTCCTTCTGAGCAGAGATTGTGTAAGACCCTTGGAATTAAAGGAATCTGGGGAAAGTCAGACAAATTGGTCCTTCCAATCTAGACACAGAGCGTCTCAAAAAAAAAAAAAAAGCCTCGCCCTGGAGTGAGCGAGCAGAAGGCAAGAAGTTTTGCATTGTGAGGAGAAGCAAACAGGTCTACCTGAGGTGTCCCCCAACGCAGGAAGATATCGTCTACAAACCTCTGATCCAGTTCCCACTCATGAGTCAGCGCTGACGACCGACTGAGGTGGTCTGCCAGCATGTTAGACTCCTGGAACGTGAACCACTGCGAGGTGAAGGTTGTGTTGCACTGCCCAATCCCAAACTCATTGCTTCCCTACAAAGGGGGTAGGAACAAGTTCCTTCCCATTTGTTGATGTACCAGACCACACGTCATCCTGGACAGCCAGATGATCACGAAGCAAATACAGAATCAGAGCTTGAAGAGCATACAGTATGGCCCTGAGCTAGAGAACGTTTATATGAAGCAACCGCTCGAGCCTGGACCAGGAGCCCAGAGTCCTGCGAGACCCTAGATGGGCTCCCCAACCCTCTCCCAAGGCATCTGTTGTCAGTGTTTGGGACGGAGACCTGATGCAGAAGGGAACTCCCCGGCAAAGGTTCTCCTGAACCATCCACCAATGCAAGTCCCGAACCATGGGGTCGGAGACCAGGACTTCTTGGTCTAGGTCATCCACCAGCTGATCCCACTGAGACCGAAGCGTCCACTAAGAAATTCTCATGTGGAGCCAAGAGCGAGGGACTGTCTGAATCGCAGCCACTATGAGCCCGAAGAGGCGAAGGACTGACCAGGCACTGACCTGCCTTCAACTGGACAGCAGGCTCGCCCGAGCCCGAAGGGTATCCTCCCTGTCTAGCAGCAGAAAAGCCATGCCGGTGGTCATGTCCAGGATCGCCCTGATAAACTGGAGCCTCTGACAGGGGACCAGGTGGGACGTGGCCTGATTGATGGCGATACCCAGGCTGGTAAAAACCTGCAGGGTAAGGGAGAGAATGCAGGAGATCCCTGGATGGGGCTACCAGGAGCCAATCATCCAGGTACGGGAAAACCTGCACTCCCTGGGTATGTAGGCGAGCCGCTACCATGGAAAGGCATTTGGTAAACACTTGGGGTTTCAAGGAAAGACCAAATGGGAGGGTCTTGAACTGGTAGTAGTCCCCCTGGAACGAAAACCGAAGGAATTTGTCGTGGGAAGGGCAGATAGGGATATGCAGGTAGGCATCCTGCATATCCAGGGCGCATAGCCACTGTCCCTGCTGAAGTAAGGGCAGAAGGTTCTGCAGGGAGAGCATCCTGAAGCTTTTGTACTCCAAACACGTTCAAGGAGCAGAGGTCTAAAAAAAAGGGCCTCACTTCTCCGGATTTCTTTGTAACCAGGAAGAAATGGGAGTACTAACCTGTCCCCCAAAGGTGAGGAGGGACAGGTTCCATCACCGCCTTCAAAAGAAGGGAGGCTATTTCTTCCTGAACCAGAGGAAGATGTTCCTGGGAGTAAGACGACTTGGGGGGTGGTTTCTGTAGAAACTCGATTGAGTGCCCTGCTGCTATCAGTTGGAGCACCCAAACATCTGATGTGATCCTCTCCCAACCCGGTAGATGGAAGGAGAACCTTCCACCTACTGGTTCATCTGGGAGCCTCAGAGGCTGTGGGAGAGAAGAGGAGTCAGGATGTGTGGGGCAGTACCGCAGCTGAAGCTCCTGCTGCTTTTTTGGGCGGGGGGCTTAGCAGCCGGAGGGGCCTAATGTTTGTTGGCCTGCTTGCCCCGAGATTTCGCTTTGGGCCGAGAACGTCTGCGAAAAGGCAGATGCTGACCCTGAGGGGGCCTGTACAGAGAGTCAGACTTCAGTGCAGTGCCCTTCTCTTGCAGGTTGGTGGCGATGCCCTCGACATCCCCAACGAACCCCTGAATAGCACACTGCACTTCAGGGACCAAACCAGACACTCTGAGCCAGGCATGATGCCGCAAACCTACGGCGAAAGCTGAGCTACGACCAGTAGCATCCACTGCATCATATGTGGGACTAAGCATGTCCAGACTGGTCGAACGAGCAGAATGGACTAGATTAGCCACTTCCTGCTTAGTCTGAAACTCACGAAGGGAGTCTAACTTTGCTTCCACCTCACTCAGGACAGTCTTCTGGTAATCCCCTGTATGTGTAACATAATTCAGGGCCCTGATCCCCTGAGTGGAAGAAGCGTTCACCTTCTTTCCATGCTGGTCCAGAACACTGGATTCCTTGAGTGGAGACGAGCTCAGATGTTTTGGGTTCGCCAACCAGCCTTGAGCGGTGCTAATCATGACAGAGTCAGCTTTGGGGTGTGTATTCAAGGAATCCACACCCTCCAGAGCCTGATATAACCTGTCCGCCTTCCTTGGAAGGGGTGCTAATGCAGACAGTTTCCAAATAGTGAAAACAAGGTCCACATAAGGCTTGATCCAGGGTGGAATCAATGTTGGAGCAGTTTTGGGCAGATCCAAGTGAGCAGAGTTTCTTCTGCTGTGGATCTGGCTCCAGAGATTGCCACTGGTGGACCACCTGGATCTTTTTAAGCAACTCCAGAAAAGAAGAATCTTCCAGAGGAGACTTCGGAGGAGTCCTTGGACTGGGATGGTCTAGAGTGCATGGCTTGTCTGGATCGGAACACCCATTGGCATCAGAGTTCGAGGTCTCCAAAGAGGAAGACGACCCCTCCTGACGCAGGGGAGGAATGGACCCCCTTGGGAACCTCTCAGGGGCGTGTCCCCCTGCCCCTGAGCCAGAGGGCTCGCCTCTGGCGTCTGGCAGGGAGGGAGTCTCCTGTCTCCGACGGGGTCCAGAACTGGTCAGGCTTCGGCAGGTGGCTCTCCACCTCCCTGGTGAGCCGAGCCTTTGCCTCAGGCCACCAGGAAGCCAGAGTCTTCTTCAGGTCCACTGGCTGCTGTGGGGGGAGGAGGGGGATACAGATATTGTGGATATCCGTAAGGCGAGTATCCATAACTCGATGGAGGAAAGCCCAGTGTCTGGTACTGAGGCACCAGGTACTGTGGCGGATATGCTGGCATCGGGTACTGCGGCGTGAGATACTGTGGTCCCGGGCAGGATGGCATCTGATAAGACTGGGTCGGATACCCAGGCACCAGGTGATCTGATGGGGCAGAAAGCCCTGGGAAAGGCCCAAAGGCCCGGCAGGAGTCGGGTCAGTCGTTGGGACGGTGTCTGGTAAGGAGATGCCGCCCGGTGTCTGATAGGCTGGCGTCGGAGCTGGCTTCAGAGGGTCCAATGTCAGGTCACCTGGCCTGGAGGGAGGGAGACCCGATGGTAGGGTGCCTGAATCCTCGTCGTCATCCGGGGAAGGGGGGCTAAAGTCCCCGGGGTCTAGCAAAGGAGACGATGGAGCCTCCGACAATAATGGCGTGTCGGGGATGACTTGACTTGACAATAGGGTTAGGCGTTTGCGTCAACGCCGTGCGTCTGCCAGAGGAGCCAACCTTCGCCTCACTGGCAGGATCCGGGCGGGTGACAGAGGAGCTGGCGTCCAACTTATTGGACCAAATTCCCAAAGGCTGCGAAGGAGAAGCAGTCTTGGGAGTTTAAGGCTGTGCGCTGCCCTGAAGGGTCTGGTATCTTAGCGGCCTTGACCCTGCAGACAGTGCCTCAGTCAGACTTATTGGAGCCGCTCGACCCAGAAGGCAGCACAGTGACGGGCTTCTAGGAAGCGGCTGTCTCCTTTGTTCCGGAGGCTCCCGACGGGCCCAAGTGCGAACCCGATGGGAGGGAAGATGCCACCGCCTCAGAAGCCTCCAAGGCGGCAGACGAAGGATGGTCCCCCGGGAAGGGACGTTACCTGGAGCATGGTGACTCTAGCCCAAGTTGTGGTGGCCGTGTAAGTGGAGTCCGGGTCCTTCTTCGTATGGTGACCCTCAGGGAAGTTGAATCCTGCCAGAGCTTCTTCAGCTCCTTCTCCATGGAGGACATCTTCAGGATGTGGGCCTCCAGGGACTGCTGCCCCTTTTCAGATTGCGAGGTTAAACTGCTAGCAATGCTGGCACTTCTCCACGGGGTGATACGGGCCTAGGCAGAAGAGGCACTGGGAGTGTCCGTCCTTGTGCAGGAGCTGGGCGCTGCAGGAATCGCACTTATTTTTTGTGTGAATAGGATGGAGTAGGGGACGACATTCATGGCAGATGGATGATTTTTTAGAAAGAAAATAGAGAAAAAACAAAAAAAAAAAAAAAAAAAAAAAAAAACAGACAAACTGACTGATGAAGCAGAGAACCACCGTGAGGCACTTTCGCAAGTTAACAGCGGGAAAGAACTGGAAGGCGGGTGTGGGAGACCGCCCCTTTATACAGACGTCATCTGACGCTAGTCGCCTGACGTGGGGGCAGTCCCCCGCCAGAGACCGCTAGCTAGAAATTTTTCCGTGGGGTCCTGGTGCCTACTGGCTTCAGTCCTATATGTAATTACCTACTGCAAGAGCCCTCTCGAAGTAAGATAAATTTCCAAACGCACTGGTTGTTTTTTTGTTGCACTTTGCAGTTAAAATATAGCACCATAATTAATAGCGAGCAGTCGTTGATTTTTCGGTCTGGGCAAGTGCTGGATTTTGTATACTTTTATGCTATTTGAATGAATTTGTCAGACTACAGGTTTGACAAAGTATGGTTTGATCACTATTACAACACGGATTCTGTAAACACCGTAACAGACTGCCTTGGTGAGATTCACAATCATACACCAGGGGCAGGATTCAGGTATCCTAGCTAGTGAGTTGGGCAGGATAGAGGGGTTCTAGCTGATAAGTTTGTGACAGTTTGTAACTGGCTATGTCTCGTCCACAGCGAGTGGAGTAAGGAGCCACTGCCAGAGGACTCACTGGCTGATTGTTTTTGGACAAAGCCTGTGGCGTGGACCTGGTATGGACCAATGGAAACAGAGTCAAAAACATACAGGTGGAAGGGCAGCTGGGATCCAGTGACCACCACATGGTGTGGTTCAAAATGGAGACATGGACTCAGTTAAGCCACTCAAAGGCAACACAGTGGATTTTACTGAAATGGTAGATGTATACAAGCAGTCCTGGGGAAGATAGAGATAATAGAAGGGGTGGAAAAACAATGTGAGAAACTGAAAGGAGCCGTAGTGGATATAACAAACCAATGCGTTAGGAAAGTGGCCAAAGGGAAAAGTAAATCACTGATTCTTCAAAGAGGTGGGGGACAAAGTCAGGGCTTAAAGGCGGAGTTTCAGGAAATAAGGGGAGCCAAAGGGAGGACAGGGAGGTGTACCTTGAATGTCTAAGGGAAGCAGGGAAGGCTGCTAGAAGAGGGCTTAGCACAGTCTGTAAAGAAAGGGGATAAGGCATTTTATAGGTACATCAGTGAAAGAAAAAAAACCGGGGGACTGAGAGGCTCAAAGAGGAGAAGAGAGAGTAAGGAGAGGGGGATCTGGACACGGCAGAAATACTGAACACATACTTCTGCTCAGTATTCACTAATGAGGGGGAGGGTCAAGGACCACAGTTAGCTTGCAGAGGCAATGGGGGGGGGGGGGAGAGAAAAGAAGTGGACACCAGTCCATTCACAGTGGAGAGAGTTCTGGAAGAACTCAAAGCTGAAGGTGGATAAGGCCATGGAGCCAGATGGCATCCACCCGAGGATATTAAAGGGGCTGCAAAGGGAACTAGCAGTGCCTCTGGTGACCCTGTTCAGAGTCACAACACAGGTGTCATTCCAGAGAACTGGAGGATGGCATATGTAGTCCCACTGCACAAAACAGTCAGTAAGGAGGAGGCGGGGAACTACAGGCCAGTCAGGCTCACCTCAGTGGTGGGAAAGATCATGGAGACACTACTGAAAGAAAGGATAGTGGCACATATGAAATCCAGAGGTGCTCAGGATCAGAGGCAACACAGATTCACATCAGAAGATCATGTTAAACAATTCCAATAGATTTTTTTTTTTTTTTTTTTTTTTTAACTGGGTGACTAGGGAAATTAATCAGGGAAGGGCAGTACACTTCACCTACCTAGATTTGAGCATAGCCTTCGACACTGTCCCACACAGAAGGTTGATTAACAAGATGGGTAGTCTGGGCATGGGAGAGAAAGTGGAAAACTGGGTTAGGAACTGGTTAACAGACAGGAGACAGAGGGTGGTGGTAAATGGGGTACAATCTGGAGAGAGAGGGGGGGGTGACCAGTGGGGTACCACAGGGATCAGTATTAGGACCAGTCCTGTTCAATGTCTCATTAATTACATTGCAGAGGGGCTAGAAGGAAAAGTCTTTCCATCTGCAGATGACAAAGTTCTGCAACAGGGTGGATACTCCAGAAGGGGTGCAGAAATTAAAAAGGGACCTGGAGAAGTTTGAAAGATGGTCAGAGATGTGGCAACTGAGATTCAATGCAAAGAAGTGCAAAATAATGCACCTGGGTAGCGGGAACCCTGGGGAGAGCTACAGGTGGTGGGAGTGGGGGGAAGAGAAAGAGTCACCGACTGTCAGAGAAAAGGAACCTAGGGGTCATCTCTGAGGACCTTAAGATATCAAAGCAGTGCACAAAGGTGGCAGGGAGGGCCAATGGCATGCTGGGTGCATAAGCAGGGGCATCACAAGCAGGGGGCCGGAGGTGGTGATGCCATTGTATAAAACACTAGTAAGACCTCACCTGGAGTACTGCGAGCAGTTCTGAAGGCCACACCTGTGCAAGGAGACAGATAATGTGGAGACCGTCCAGAGAAGGGCAATAAAGATGGTGCAGGGTTTGCACCACAAAACATACGAGGAAAGACTAAGGGACATAGAAACAGTGAATTTGACGGCAGATAAGTACCGCTTGGCCCACCTAGTCTGCCCATTTCCCTACTTAACGGATAAGCTGCAGATCCTAGTTAACCAGCCTACTTCCTCCTACCCCCACTAGAATTGCCTTATGTCTGTCCCATGCATTCTTGAATTCACCCACTATTTTTGACTAGGACCTCCTCAGGAAGGTAGTTCCATGCATCAACAACCCTCTGTGAAGAAATAATTCCTCACATTACCTCTGAGCCATCCACCCTCCATCTTCAAATTGTGCCCCTTTGTTCTTGCACATCTCTTTTTTTGAAAGATGCTACCCTCTTGGACTTGGATTCCCTTGAGGTATTTGAAAGTTTCTATTATGTCCCATCTCCTCCCTCCTTTCCTCGAGGCTATACATCTTAAGCTCCTTTAGTCTTTCTTCATAGGTCTTCTGGTGCAGACCGGGACCTCAATATGTACTCACTGGAGGAGAAGACATTGGGGGGGCAGAGAAGAGAGACATGACAAACTTTCAAGTACCGCAACGGCATAAACAAGGTGCAAGTGGGGGACCTTTTCCAATGTAGAAAAAGGTACTAGAACAAGGGGACACGATGTGAAATTGGAAGGGGTAGATTAAGAGGCAATGTGAGGAAGTTTTTCTACTCAAAGGGTAACTAACACTTGGATTAGTCTGCCACAGGAGGTAGTGGGGGTAAGCACAGTGGAGTGGTTTAAGCATGCTTGATACAGGCACAGGGGAAGCCTGAGAGGGGAGGGAGTCATGAAAAGCCATTGATCACATAGGGTCAGTGGCCACATACAATGTATAAGGCCTACGGGCAGACTGGATGGTCCTAGCAGTCCTCATCTGCTGACAATTTCTAGGTTTCTTTAGTTTAAATCTCTTTATTTAGAGAAGCACAATACATGCAAAGTATCTCATTACACAATCATGATAGCATTAAAATCATGTGGCGTACAAACAGAATGGAGTAACGAGAAGGTTCACTAATCACTAGCATCAGTCCTTTAGAAAAGATTTATATAGCTGGCCCGCTGGCGCAGTGGTTGTATTTCCGCTTGTGACAGCAGCGACCCGGGTTCAGGAACAAGCCCAGGGAGCTGGAGGGCCGTCCGAGGGAGAAGGTTTGAGCATCCCAAGGAAAGCTCGCCTTCTCTGGGGGTGGGTGAACACAAGGTCCCAGTGCAGGACTGATCCCAGGCAGAGATCTGAGGCACAGCATGTGCAGAGACACAAAGGGGAGGATGTCGAAGTTGGCGCTATGCGCCCAGACGTCAGGGGTTCACTTGACACCCACGGAACACTGGAAAAAAAAACTCTCCGGGTAGACGGCGTGCCAGAGCAGACCCCTCATGGCTCCCACCTGCCTGGTCGATCCCGGAGCCCAATGCAGATAAGAAGCTCAGGGATGTAGGGCCCCACCTCACCCGGGGGGGTAGAACAGAGGCTACGCAGGGGTTCTCGGGTGGCACAGGTATGTGGCTGAAGCAGGGGCAGACTCCACTGGGGACTGCCGAAGAAACTGAGCCTGGGGAGAGGGGGTTAAAATTTATATAACAATTCCTGTTGCCCATCTATGTAAAAATAGAGTAAATTTCACAGGTCAATGATCACCCTCAGTCTTTCTGAGTGGGTCAATATGAACCCGGAGCATCTTCCATTTGATGAGGTGGAAGATCGGCATTTCAGTCAGTTTCTCAATGCCATCTCCCCCTCCTCCCAATGTGTTATAACTTCATTAGTTAATCTTGTTTTTATGGAACAAATTCTGGATCAATCATAACCATATAGTAAATCCAACGTTGCCATTTCTCCCTAAAGGTTATTTGTTTGTGTGTGGCTGCTGTTAAAGCTTCCAATTTGTAAAGCACCTGAACTATCTGGCACCATTCCGACACCAATGGTGTGTTGGGTGTTAAATCATTTGAGGGTTATTGCTTTTTTTGCTGCCGAGAGATATAGGGTTAGTAAGGTACGGTGCCATTGGGGGGGGGGATGTTCTGGAAAAATAGACAGGAGCACCATTTCAGCCGTAAGCTCATGTGATTCACCCAGACAGTCTCTTAGCTCCTCCTGTAAGGAAATCCAAAAGGGCATCAATTTAGGACAAAAATCAAAATACATGGCCCGGTGGTGCTGAGCGTTTAGGCACTGGATGCCACACCTTGCTCCATGCCAGCGACCCGGGTCTGGGAACTAGCCCAGGCCATCAGGGGTCAGCAGGGGAGGACTGGGACTGGCGTCTCAACTGCTCTCCCAGTCCTGGGGAAAAGGTGGGACACCACTCTGGTGGTCCCTGGGGACACCAGTGGTACTGTGGGCTGCGCAGGTGTCTGGAAGAAGGGCACACGGCAGGCGTCTGCACGATTAATGCATGGACGCATTGCACGTCACGTATCCCAGCAAGCAAAAAAGGAAAAGGTTAGCGCAACCAAGCGGTTTGATGGCCATGTCCTGCTGTGTGTGTGTGTGTGTGTGTGTGTGTGTGTGTGTGTGTGTGTGTGTGTGTGTGGTTGGCACCAGTACGGCTGGTAGGGATGGGAGCCCTCAGTGGATTGCATGCCAGCCCCCAAAAATCATGTGGTGAGCCTGCACTCCCTGGGCAGGGCCGGTGGCTGGATGCCCCCGCCGATAAGGCACCACAGCAGTGGAGGAAAAAGCTGCGATAAAAAACAAACACACACAAAATATATGTCCCATATCTGAAAAGTTACAGTTACATGCCCTCCAACAGTGTCCATATGAGGCCAGTAGGTATTTGGTAAGAGCCACAGGTGAGCGAAAGAATTTGGTCTGGCACTTCCAGGCAAACTCCCTTCAAATATTGGATGAAATTATTTTTATGGCTTTTAAGAAGTGTCGTTCTATAAGGAGAGTGGGGTATCCATTGTCAAGTCTTTATTCCAGCTCTCCAGGATAGACAGTGATGAGTCACCAAGGGACTGTCTTAGGATTTTGTATAACTGGCCTATAACGTGGTCCTGGAGTGTGTCTGTTAGTAAAGTCCAGAGTGAGGGGGGAGATGTAGGTATCTTGGGTTCTATTTCTCGTTGTCTTAATATATAGTTTTTTCACTTGGGTATAATGAAATAGGTCTCTGTCTGGGAGGTCGTATGTCTCCTGTAGTGCAGAAAAGGGGGAGATGGCCACTTTTCTTAAAAACTGTTAAATATAATTAAGTCCTAGTCGCCTCCATGACTGAAATGTTATGTTAAATTTTGCTGGGAAAATCATCTTCAGATAGGAAAGTATGCAAGAACACTGTTTCTTTCAATACTTTTGTTTTATACTGTACCAGATTTTCAATATTTGGGCCATGTATTTGGTTAAATTTCTTATACACGGTATTCGATCCCCTGAAGAGAATGCTACTTTCTCCATATCATACAGATTAATTACTTCAGAAAGGCTGCTTTAGCATAAAGCATGAGATGAGAAAGATTGGCGCCCCCTTGTGAGGGCAAATCCAGAATATAGGGTTTGATACCTTTTATTGGGCCAGCAAGGATGTTACAAAAAGAACAAAGAGCTTTAGCTTTCAGACCAAGTCTTTCTTCAGAAGTTTAATGAGAGTTATTTAGAAAATCCCATATTATTAACACTTAGAACATGCAGAAAATAAACCAAATTTGCATTGGTTTAAAACAGGCCTTCAGAAATAATTAAAGTGACACTGGATAGCTTGAATATCTAAAGAGTGAGTTCAGCTGTACTAAACTTAAAGGTAGTTTAAAAACCAACAGCAGGCAGAGAGGTACCAAGCATCAGTCTAATGGACAAAAAACAAAAAAAAAAAAAACACACACCTTAAGAGTCTGCTCAGTAAATTATATGTCAGGTGAAGAAAACCTCCCCAACACACACATTTCACAAGTGAGGCCACAGTACATCACTCTGCTCAGAATAGAATCGTTCATAATGAATGACCCTCAAGAAACGACTGCAGGACTTCCGATGACATCATAGAAGAGATGGCAGCCTAGGCTAAGGGGCTCCCTGAACGATCCTACAACATCCCTCCTAAATCACCACATCCATTACCATCCGAACACGGCTAAGCAAGGAGGGTATCCCAAAATGCCTAAGAAGAAAGGGGACAACAAGTTTGCGATCCTGGCACACCTTAATGAGGAGAAATCCCAGGACGAAGGGTCGGAGAGTGAAGACTCGAGGGCCTCATCGTCCTCGCTCCGGGGTGGCATAACATCCGAGCAGGCGTCTCACCTAATCCTGCAAAAGCAAATGGCCCAGATGTTGGCGGAGATCAGGGATTTCCGACGAGAAATGAAATAGACTGTGACCGCCCTCCGTACTGACATGGGTAAAATTGAACAACAACAAGAAATCAGCGAGGCTCGTCTTGTAGGGATGGAGGGAAGGCTCGACAACGTGAAACGCGCCATGGCACAGCTTCACGGGGAAGTTAAGGCCCTGAGAGCCCGGGCTGAGGATGGAGAAAGTCAGCTGGAGAAATAATATATGGATCTCTGGGCTGCCTTGAGGGCTCTGAAGGACGGAAATGATCATTTATATACAGAAGCTTCTGAAAGAATTCCCTTACCAGAAAATATTTCCTGGAGGTAGAACGGGCACATCGCTGTGTTGGGGCTTGAATTTCCCCCAGGATCACGTCCTCTAACCATCCTGGTAAAATTTCTGTGGTTTCAAGACAAAGAAGTCGTCCTAAGGGCTGCCTGGAGGATGGGGAAAGTCCTTTTAGGAACACAGCGCATTTTCTTCGATAATGACTATGCCCCCAAGATCACGGCGCGAAGGCGCGCCTACTCTGCAGTTATGAAGGCACCGAAGACAGCGGGGATCAAATTCTGCACTCCCTACCCCGCAAAAGTGGTGATTCTGTTCCTGGACGGAGCACGAACGGTGGAGTTGGCAGAAGAGGCAGAAGCGGAGCTGAGCAAGAGGAAGATAGAGTTTCTCCACACCAAAACCCGCAAAGAGCCTTCGGTAGCATCCAAACTCGCCCAACAGATGTGAAACAACGGACAAAGAGACGCGAGGCGCAGGCAGGGAGCAGAGGCCATCCAGTGGATTGTGGGAGCGCTGAAGGCCTTCGCAGTCTATCGAGAAGGAGCAACGGATGCCAGAGACTATCGCAGAGACATGAGGAGGCCTCAAGTAACTCTATGCTATCTCGTAGGAATTGGAGACAGGGAGGCCTGGGGGTGATAGCAATGATATATGTATAAATCAGCAGCTGGGGGGGAGTACCGAGGGACAGCGATGCCTAGGTTTTGATAGTAGGGTAGAGACATCTGGTGCTTGAGGGGAAGAGGGAGCCTTCACAGGGGAGGGAACTGGGGATAGGAAAGGGGCTTGGAGGATGATGGGGGCAGATCCTGGAGGTACTGGTATGGGAGGGTGGGAGATGCTACATGGACCGGGGGTCAGCTCAGGGTTTCGCTGATGGTGAGGGAGGGAGGCAAGGGGGGCTGAGTTCACTAACAATAGTGCAGTTGGAAGAGCATACAGGTAACCCACTTAGATTCCTACCAGGCGGCTGCACAGGAAAGGGAGGAGAAGAACGGATGAGGGATGCAAGAAGGAACTAGAGGGGACGGAAGGGGGGGGGGGTACAGAGGAATGAAGAACAAGCAGACTGTACAAATAGTCCCTAAAGTATGGAGCTGAAGCAGCCCACTGACATGAAGTGATGCTGACCTCAGTGCCAAGAAGGAGGGGCAGGGAGCGGTGAGGAGATGAGAATAAATGGAACCAGAGGCGAAACGCAGCAACAAGCAACAACAGACTGATCTAATGGACCGCATAGTCATGATTAGGATCCAATAGCTAATTATTAATACACAGTATGATTGTTTCGCATAAAACAAGACTGATGACCACTGGGACGGCACAGCTGGGGGCGCCTGGGACGAAATATCCTCCCTTGGCATAGCCCCACTTGGGAGGTGGGTGTTCTGGGGAGGCCCTCTAGTAGTAGTGGTTGATTTCTCTCTCACTGCCCCCCATTAACTGGGGTTGGGGGTGCGGAGCCAGTAGGGGGAGGGACAAGAAGATTTAGATGAAGGGGATGGGTGGGAGGGTCCTGGCTGGGAAGCGCGACCACTGGAACCAATGTACGGAAGGAGGAGGATGCATGGACCTGGCAATTTCCCTTGTATGGACCCAAGGGGGGAGGAGGTACCTGGTCTGTTGGAATGGGGTCGGGAGGTGAGGTCGGGAAGGGGGGGGCGACCTGGGGGTTGTCCTCCAGCCGGGGCCCACCCCGGGCTTGTTCCCAGGGGACAATTGGGGGTTCCTCTTGAAGCTGATTATGACGAGGTTGGTAGAGGCTCACGCTGGGTCGGTGCCCTCAACCGAGGAACCCCAGTCTCCCTGAGGAGTATTGTAGCTGGTACCAGGGGAGGGGCGGGCTGGAAACCCATATGAGTTGCAATGCTGAAACTGTGCACAGCTTTATGTGAAGGGCGAGCCTGTCTGCCCCTCTTCTGGGTGGGGGTTGAACGGCTAAATGAATCATTACATCTAACTATCTCAAGTACGTAGGAGCGAGAGCCGGGTTGAATGCTTGCCTTTCCTCCTCGACTGGGCACTGACTGTGCCGCCCCCTCTTGAGACACTGGTCTTGATAGAAGAGAATCTCCTCAGACTAGCATATTCCCTATAAGTTATAGCCGGGATCCTAGGGATCACGGGGCCATACTCAATAGTCGCCTATCCTATTTACCCTTCCCTAAGTAGCACTTTGTGCTAAAGCCCAGTGACTCTGGGCAATTAGTAAGGTTCCCTTACTATAGGGTCAGGACTTCCTGACTCGTGGAAGTACCAGTTTGTAAATGTTGAATGTTAAGATGTTTGGATGTTATATAGTATGTTTAAATGTGGTTAGTAAGAACTATGTACTGTTTTGTATTGTACACTGATGTGTTAGTCGCCAGGTTCGAACAAGTGACCTTGGTGGGGTGCTCTCCAGGGATAGCAGACCTAGGGACCCGTATAGGCAAGGTGGGCGTAAATCAGAAAGGAGACCCAGACTGGAAAATGGACACAGCTAAGGTAAAACTACTCTCTCTAAATATAAATGGCCTTGCATCACCTATCAAGAGGTAGAGGACTCTGGCCTTTATTAGGCGCTCTAAAGCCGATCTAACATATTTACAAGAGACCCATATGAGCGCGGCAGAGCATACAAAACTGGCCAAATTAACTAGAGGGCAAGTGTTTCACTCTTCGGCCAAATCCGGTAGGCACAGGGGAGTAGCCATAGTGATCTCCCAGGGACCCTGCTTAAGGCCGAGGACACCTGGGCTGACCAGAGGGCACCCGATTCTGCAGGGCATATTACACAACAAATTAGTAACACCGGTTAATGTGTACTTTCCCCCGGAGACCCTGGTTGTTCACCTTAAACCCCTACTAGATAAGATTATACAAAAAACAAAGGGGGTGCTCCTGATGGCAGGGGACCTCAACTTTGTGATGGATCCAAACCTGGATTCCACTAAGACGAAACATCCTAAACAGTCAGTGACCCAAAAGGTTCTTTAAAAGATTTGCAAATGAAGCAGGCTGGTGTGATGTCTGGAGGAAACTCCATCCTCATTCAAGGAACTATACCTATTACTCACCGGTCCACCAAACTTACTCCCGCATCGATCAGGTTTACACGCAAGTGGAGAATCTGGGGATGCTACACAATATTCAAATTGGAGACATCGCAATCTCAGACCATGCCCCTCAGACTTCCACTTGGGATTTTGAGCTCCAACCCAAGCGGACACTTTGGAGGCTCAACCCCTATTATCTGTGCTCTAAAAAAATTCTGTGATTTTCTCATAAAAATGGTTCAAGAGATAAAAATAAATAATTCGGTCACGGATTCTACCCCAGCCATGTACTGGGACACGATCAAGACTGTCCTCAGGGGGCATATAATAAAATACACAACAGAACAAGGAAAACAGTGTAATGTGCAGAAACTCAAGCTGGAGGATACCCTTCACTTCCTACAAATGGCACATAAACATGGAGATGCAACAGTGCTCCCTCAGTTGCAGCAAACCAAGTTTGAATTGGACCGCTTAATCCAACAGCAAACTGAGATAGCCTTGACCTATTTACGCCAGAAGTATTATGAAGTCGGGCCGAGGGCTACTAGGCTGCTGGCATACCAAGCCCGGAAACAAAAAAAAAAAAGCGGCCACGGTCACATCCGTGTGCCACCCCCACAGGAGGACAGCGCCTCACCAAGACAAGAAATTGCGGAAGCCTTCACCACGTGCTACAAGTCCCTATATTCCCCAGAAAATTCAGAGTCCCCACATCAATTAGCGGAATACCTGAGAAAGGTCACCCTTCCGCGTCTGATGGAGACCCAAAACCAAGCCCTAACTTCCCCAATAACCTTGTTTTTCCTGGAAGAGTACACTATCAGTTCACCTCAGATAGTGGCTTTCATTGCATCCCATTGTATAGCTTGGGATATAGATGGGTCAGAATTTTCAGCGAAGAATTGGGAAATCTTGGAGGAAAGACTTTCGACATATTCTTGATCCGACAAAATTGCCAGGTTAAGCCTCCAAAGCGATCTCTTTCCCTCTCACCTTAAATCCAAAGAAATGATCAATGGGTGGTGGTCTGATAGTAGTTTAGGGCCTATAGTAATATCTTGAATTTGTGATAGGTGCTCACAGGTTGTAAGGATATAATCTAATCTTGAGTGTGTTAAATCTAGGGGAGTAGTAGGTATACCCTGGGTCGGAGGGAAACAACCAGCGCCAGACGTCTAGCAGTCCTAGATGATCTATGGTACACCTGAATTGTCTAGCAGTTTTATTGTTTCTATGGTTATGGGGGTTTGAGCAATCTAGATGGGGGGTTACAGTCAGGTTCAGATCACCACTCATGATTAGCTATCCATGCATAAGGTTAAGTAGAATGGATATAAACCCTCTATAGACTGGGAAAGTAGATTAGGGCAGAAAATACACTGGTTAAGGTTACTTGTTTGCCAAATAGTAATCCCCGTATTATAACATAGCTGCCGTTGGCGTTTATGTGTGTTTGTTGAATTTCCAAAGGTGTATTCCTAGGGATGAGAATTGCTGTCCCTCTTTTCCTCCCTCTAGGATGGAATGAGGCAACCACCTTGCATCTTCCACCCCATTTCAGCTCGAGGTGCTCTGTCTCTGAAAGGCTGGTTTCTTGTAAATAAATAAATTAGACCAGTAGTCTATTTAGATAGATATTGCATCAGCCTGGCACGTTTGATTGGGTCGTGTATCCATTTACGTTGTGGGATAGTACCTTGTAGGGTTTATATACCCTATTTTTGGGAGAATGACTTTTTTTTTTTTTTTTTATATAATTACCCTCCAGGAAGATTGGGAGAGTCATCCGGACCATGCCCCATCCCCCCATCAATTTAGTTAACATTTTGACATACATAGTTCAATAAAGCATGTTTACATAAAGTTGTTCCATTGTGTAAGTGGTTATCCCCCACAAAATTGGCATCTCTTTGGGTGCCATAACAGTTAATCAGAGACCCTGAACTGGGTCTAAAACAATAATAAAATTAACCAACAAGTATTCCTAGAAACTGTTGGGCGATGTAGGAAGTGGGGTTTGTTTAAAGTAGATTTGGAATGCACAAATGTTTCCAGGATTAAACCTATGTACAAGTTGACCTCCAATTGGGAGGAGCTCCTTTGGAGCTTCTCCTGAGTTCTCCTATCCACAGGATCAATCTGACCCTTGGAGGAGAAAGGGGTTCTTAATCAGAATCCGAATAGGATATTATTCAGGTACAGGAACACAGCCCCAAAGGTAGTGATATCAAGATCACTCCAAAAGTGGTTCGGTGTCTTCGTTTTGTTGAATAGGGTTATAGAAATAGGTGAACTCACTACCTTTGTCAGTCTGGATAGGCAAATGCTTGTAACCAGAAAGGTAGGGAGTTCAGTGGGGAATGCCTAGTAGGTGAATTGAGGTTGGGGTATCCAAGCCTTCTTTAACTTGCAGTTTGAAATTAAGAGGGCAAAGGGCCTTGGGAGTTATGGATCACACTGGGCTCCGGGAGGGGAGAGAGAACATCCATGTCTCCTGCTCCAAATCTCAGAGCCCCAGTAAGTGGTCTGGGGTAGACAATGCTCCCCTAACCCAGCTGTCAGGATTCTAAGGGGGAAGAGAATCAAGCACTAGGATGTGAGGGTATCTTGGGGTCATCTCTGATGACCTCAAGGTAGGGAAACAGTGCGACAAGGCAGCAGGTAAAGCAAATAGGATGCTGGGATGTATAGGCAGGGGCATCAGCAGCAGGAAAAGGGAGGTCATAATTCCGCTATAAAAGACACTAGTGAGGCCCCACCTGGAGAACAGTGTACAGTTCTGGAGACCATACCTACGTAAGGACATAGACAGGGTAGAGAAGGTTCAGAGGAGGGCAACAAAGATGGTGCATGGATTGCATCACAAGTCCTATGAAAGACAGGTTGAAGGAACTGAACATGTACTCCCTGGAGGAGAGGAGGGAGAGAGGGGATATGATAGAGACATACAAGTATCTCAGGGAGGAACAGGGTGCAGGAATACACTATTAGCGAAAAGATGTACCAGGACTAGAGGGCATGGGATGAAGTTGGAGGAGGACGATTCAGAGGAATCATGAGGAAGAATTTCTTCACAGAACGGGTGGTGGACAAGTGGAACACCCTGCCAGAGGAAGTGGTGGGGGCTGAAACAATCACGGGATTTAAGAATGCATGGGATAGACAAAGGAATTCTGGAGGTCAGGGGTAAGGGGCAACAGACTTCTAGGAAAACAAACAACTTACAAGCTCAAATGGGCAGACTGGGTGGGCCATAGGCCCTTATCTGCTGACACTGTCTATGTATCTATGTATCTAAGCGGTACCCCTTTTTACCAACAACAAGATTAATGTGGTAAGGGATACATGGAGCTCAGGAGGGGGAATGGGGTAGGTAGGGAGGGTGTGTTTTGACCATTTCAAAGGGATTTGGAGATTTATTGGGGTTCTCACTCCCTTAGTTAAGACTTTGGTATGGAGAAACAGACTTTCGCTAAGGGGAAGAATCCCCAAAAGTTACAGTTCTAAATTTCCCAATTAGAGTACCGCAGTACCCTTAAAAGGCCACTAGGTGACACTGTAGATCAACATTAGGGCTTTGCTGCATACAGGCCTAGTCAATGTCTCTAAATCTTTAGATCTAGAATTAAACTCAAGTGTATTCCACAACTATTCAGCTATATGTGGATTATGTATACCCAAGGCAGACAAACTAGTAGTTTTAATATGCACCCCGAGCCTACAAGTTACATATAACGGGGTCCATTCCAGGAAAGGTAACTGCAATTAGGCCTTACAATATTATTTTTATTTATTAACTCTCATGTTACAGAAACATAGAATCCGACGGCAGATGAGGACTGCTTGGCCCACCTAGTCTGCTCATGTCCCTACCCATTGCATAGGCTGCAGATACTAGTTAACCAACAGCCTACTTCCTCCTACCCCCCACTAGAATTGCCTTATGTCTGTCCCATGCATTCTCCAATTCCCACACTGTTTGAGTCTACCACCTCCTCAGGAAGGCTGCTCCATGTATCCACAACCCTCTCCGTGAAAATATACTTCCTCACATTACCTTTGAGCCACCCCCCATCTTCAAATTGTGCCCTTGTTCTTGCACATCTCTTTTCTGAAAGATGCTACCCTCTTGGACTTTGTTGATTCCCTCGATGTATTTGAAAGTTTCTATCATGTCCCCCCCCTCTCCTCGAGTGTGTACATATTAAGCTTCTTTAATCTCTCTACATATGCCTTCTGGTGCAGACCACGCACTATTTTAGTTGCCCTCTTCTGGACAGCCTCCATCCTGTCTATGTTCCTGTGGAGATGTGGTCTCCAGAACTGGACGCAGAACTCCAGATGGTGTCTCACCAACTGTCTATACAGAGGGATAACAACTTCCTGTTTTCTACTGGTGATGCCTCTCTCTATGCATCCCAGTATCCCACCAGCCCTCCTTACTGCCCTCACACTGCTTGCCCACCTTAAGGTCATCTGACATGACTATCCCCAGGTCCCTTTCCATTTCTGTTATCTCACCCCCCATTGTGTACTCTGCCCCTGGATGTTTGTTTCCCAGGTGCATTACTTTGCACTTTGTACTGAATCTAAGCTGCCATTTATTTGACCATTCCTCTAACCTTGCCAATTCCCTTTGCATCTTCTCCACCCACCTTCTGTATCAACCCTGTTGCAGATCTTTGTGTCATCGGCAAAGAGAGACATACTTTCCCTTCCACTCCCTCTGCAATGTCACTGTAAGACATTAAAAAAGACCGGTCCCAGTACTGAACCCTGTGGTATCCCACTAGTAACCCCCCTTTCTTCAGAGTAAACTCAGTTTACTATTACCCTCTGTATCCTGTTGTCCAGCCAATGTTTAACCCAGGCTATCACCTTGGGACCCACTCCAAGGCTGGGTAGCTTATATTAATCTTTTGTGTGGGACTGTGTCAAATGCCTTGCTGAAGTCTAGGTAGGCTATGTCCACTGTCCCTCGTTGGTCTACCACATTGGTCACGCAGTCAAAGAAATCCATTACATTCATCTGACATGACCTTCCTGCTGTGAATCCATGCTGCCTTGGGTCCTGTGCCCCACTGGCCTCTAGGAACTCAACAATTCTTTCCTTTAGAAGTGATTCCATCATTTTCCCTACCACTGAGGTCAAACCAAGAGGTCTAAAGTTTCCTGCCTCTGCCTTGCTCTCACTTTTGTGAGGGAGAATCACGTCTGCGCTCCTCCAGTCCTCCGGTACTACACCATCCTCCCATGATTTGTTAAAAAGGGTAGTCAATGGTGTAACTAATTCTACCCTTAGTTCTTTTAGAATTCTTGGGTGAATCCCATCAGACCCCATTGCTTTGTCCACCTTCAGTTTTAAGAGTTCTTTCAGGATCCTTTCTTCTGTGAATGAACTGATATCAACCTCCCTATCCAGAGTGCTTCTATTCCTTGATTTAGGTACCTCCCCCCCTTTTGTGAGTACTGAGCAGAAGTATTCATTCAGTATCCCTGCTTTTTCACCGTCCTCTGCTCATCCTCACTATCCCTTCCTTATCCTTCTTCGCTTCCTAATGTACCTATAAAAGGTTTTGTACCCCTTCTTAACAGAGTTGGTCATCTTTTCCTCAGTTTGGGCTTTTGCTATTCTGACTGCCTTCCCCACTTCCTTCTGCTTTAACTGGTACAGTTCTCTGTCCTGCTCCTTCTGTGCTTCCTTATACTTCCTGAATACCTTTGTCTCTTTAACCTTCCCCGCCACCTGAACTTCCAGTGACGTCACTGACGAGATGCGGCTAAAGACAGCTTCTTGAATCCTGGGCAAAAGCAGACTCTCCCATACTAAAATCATAAAATAAGAAAAAATTACCAGGAGAGCCACAGCATTGAATGGGGGATAAATAAATAAATAAAGGCGGATCACTCGTACCCCAGAAAGAAAGATTCAACAGATTAGCTTGCCACTCAGTAAATGACCACTGCTTCTACCAGACATGGCAGCTCAAACAGGGCCTTGAGTCAACAACCCAGCAATACCACCATTCTAACAGAACTGCAGGAGTTCCGAAATGAGGTTCGTACTTTTTGAACAGAATTAACCACAGAAATAAGTAATCCAACTGCCAGAGTTACAGAAGTAGAAGAACAGCATATAGAAACAGATGTTCAGACCAATAGGCTAAAACGGATGGTTGTACATTTACTAGATGAACAGCACACTGAGAAGTGCGAGGACCTGGAGAACAGATCGCGCAGGAACAATCTAAGAATACATGGGATTCCAGAAGACGAGGAATAGAAGGATCTGTGTCTTTTGTAGAGGAGCTGCTCCGCAACTCGCTCCAGCAAGATCCAGCATTCAAATTTGAAATAGAGCGAGTGCATAGGGCCCCTCGCCGAAACCAGCACAGCCTGATAAAAGACCCTGTTCAATCATTATGAAGTTCTTAAATTTTGCCACAAAGCAAACAATACTTACAGGGGCTTGGAGAATGCGGGACATTAGATATAAAAACAAATGTATCTACTTGGATAATGATTACTCCCCATCTGTCTCAGTTAAACGTAGGGCCGACGTGCCGATTCACCTCTTAAAAATCAACTTAAAATTTACTACTCCATATCCAGCGTGACCAAGCATCATGTTTCCAGATGGATCCCAAATGTTTGAAACACCAGAGGATGCCATAAAAATACTACAAATTAAAGGGCTTGTTCAACTACCTCAGGAAGTACTCCAAACCAGGAACGATCAACAGAACCTGCGCGACGCAGTTTGGGACACTGCAAGAGATTACAACTCCAGAAAGAGACAAAGTCAAGAGACTTTAGAAGATATTAAAAAGCTTTTGCAGCGATTCCAAAGACATGCACCAGAGTGAGTGGTGAGAGGAAAAGTACAGAGACTAAAAGCTTAATTTGAGGCAGAGGTGACTCTGCTCTCAGGGGGTATGCCTAGATGTTTGGGGAGGCCGATGTGTGGGAAACCGTTTTTTCAATATTCTTGAATATATTGGAGAAGAACTGAAAATCTGACAAATTCAGAAAAATACTCATATTACTACTCCCCCCTTGAAATTACTAGATGGCTCCCCATCTATCAGTATCATAGACAGTTACCCAGGACCGAAGACGTGATTTAATAAATATTTCAGCGTAACACGCCCACCTGACCCCCATTTGGTCAGAACTGCACCCAGTCTGGTTGGCATATTTATAACGCCCATCTGGGGAAGAGGCAGCTGGGGACCATTTCCTGGTGGTTCTAGCTCCTCATTTATATTTCCAGCGAGACCTTTAGCACCACTAAGAACCAGGAAAACAGTGGTGTTGGGGGCCCTTGGCGTTGCCTTGAGACTCCCCCAAAGGGCGAATTCAAGTGCCCCATACCAGGAAAGGTGTGTGTGTGTGTGTATTTTTTTTTCTCTCTAATATGTATCTATATCTATATCTATATCTATATATCTCTATATCTAATCTCTCTCACCTCTATCTATACATCTCCTCCCCTCTCTATATCTCTCAGTCTCTCTCTCCCCATATATCTCCTTTCCTACCTTGGGAGTAACATTTGTATAAATTTGTTTAGTAACATGTTTAACAAAGTATATACAGTTGGTATATTACTATTGATGCTCTGTTGACATCCGATTATCTCAGTAGGCCTAATAGCTTTACAAGCAAAGAACAGAGCTAATCAGTACCAAATATGCATAAAGCTGAAAGGTCCTTGATTATGGACCGAACCCATTAGATCCACGTGTAGTTTTAAACACTTTGATGGAGTTATGGTTTTTATTTATCAAAACAGGCAGCCATCATATGTTGTTTCCACAGGGAATTATAAACATGATAATTGAATGTGTAATAATCTGGTACTCTGGGGAGATATGGCATGAGCAGGGAGGAGAAGGGACCTATAGCAGTTTCCTATAAACAGGAGGCATTCCTTCAGGGTCCAACTGAACAAAAATGGCCAAGTCATCTTTACTGTCCCTAAATATAAATGGGATAGGAAGCCCGATTAAACGTTCCCGCCTATTTCAACTGTTCAGGAAAGACCAGGGGTAATTTTATTACAGGAAACACACATGTCCTCAGATGAACACACATTTCAATGTTTTGGGTACAGTGTTGTGGTGGAGTCAGCCTACAAGGGTGGGAAAAGGAGAGAATAAAGATCCTGCTCTCAGGAAATCCCATTTGAGAAACAAAGATCAACGACCCTGAGGGGCGATATGCCATAGTGACGGGCATGCTGAATCTAAGACCAGTCACCCTGGTGTCAGTATACTTTCCATCAGGGTCAAAGAAAACCATTAGCAACAAAATTCTTTACAGACCTTATGTCCCTGATAGAGGGACAGCCGATCTTAAGGGTGGGGGGATTTGAATATTGCATTAAACCACTCTCTGGACTCTGCTGCCCCACAGAACCAATGCCCTACAAAATATAGGAAACAAACCATTACCTCTCTGGGGCTCATGGATACTTGGACCTCCCCCACCCCACCCCAAGGCTAGAGAGTACACCCACTGGGCTCCACATGTGGGGAGTGGGGCATTCTTGGACTACTTTATCACAACGGTGGAACATTTGGATGCCATTTGTGACATATGGCATGGTGCCACTTCTCAGATCATGCTTCCTTGTACATAAAGATGGACATGGGGGCACAATACAAGATAGCCAATTGGCATCTGAACCTTGCCCACCTGAGAGATTCAGAGTTTTTAGAAATGGTCCAAGAGGCCATACCTAGAATTAAACAAAATACACAGCAGGAGGTTTCTCCCATAATTTTGTGGGACACTTTAAAGGTGGTTCTAAGGGGAGAAATCCGATTTTCTGCAAATAAAAAAAGTTAAAAAGGGAAAACACAAAGATCTGCAAGAGGAATTAGGGCATTTGCAGAATTGGCCAACCAAAAAGATTTCATAATTCGGGAACGCCTTAGACTAGTAAAGCAAACACTCCAAAAAGTAATAGAACAGACCATTGAGCAAAAATTATTGTATTTAATGACAAAACTTGAGGACAGACCAAGGGCCTCAAGAAACCCAACAAGAAAACTAAAATCAGAGATCCAGAGTGAACATAAATCAGTATGGTAGACCCTAAATCAGGGAGATTAGTAAAGAAACCCTGGGACATAAAACATTCTGCAACAATTTTACTATCATTTATATACTAAAGAAAAGGAAGTACCATTGGATAACATTACAACCTATTTGCAAAGCCTATCGACACCTCAAATTACCCCACAGCAGGCTGAGTCCCTACTGGCACCAATTAGAGAGGGACAGTCATCTCAAATCCTTAAAAATGCCAAGACCCTTAAGGCTCCAGGCCCAGATGGACATCATTTTGAATTTTATACCAAATTTAAGAACCTCCTCTTCCCAATGCTGCTTCCAGCTTTGCATGCGGTTCAGGAGGGAGAGCCCCAAACATGGCAGTATGCTACCATAGCTGCAATACCCAAACCAAAGAAAGACCCTATGCACCCTTCTTCCTACCGCCCCATTTCAATGTTTAATTACTATAAATTGTTCATGTCGGCTATGGCCTCCAGAATAGATCATCTGTTACCAAAAATTATCGACCCTGATCAGGTGGGATTTATCAGGGGTAAACAGGCACATGACACCGTTAGACGTACATATCTTAAGATTTTGCCATAGAAAGAAATTCCATTAGTACTTCTGGGGCTAGACTTCCGGTGATGTCACGAATACAATGGCTGCCTAGTTTCAGTGGCTTCCTGAGAGATCCCTCTAACTGCCCTCCTAGCCTTGTGAATCCTTAGCCATCATTTCAGCCGGAGGGCTCCAAAAATGCCCAGGAAGCGAGAGGAGGCAAGATTTTCAGTGCTGGCTCATCAACAGGAGGAGAAATCTTGCGATGAAGGGTCAGGAAGTGAAGATTCCCAGGCCTCGCGCCGGAGTAGCGCGCGACCTGATCAGGCCCCACATACCATCCTACAAAAGCAAATTGCCCAGATGTTGACTGAAATCAGAGACTTTCGAAAAGAAATGAAATCTACTGTAACGGCGCTGCATACGGACATCGGGAAATTAGAGCAACACCAGGAGAGTGGGGAGACCCAAATCGCAGATACAGAGGATCGGATGATGGACGTGGAGCACGCTGTAGTGCAGCTCCATGGAGAGCTGAAGGCCTTACAAGCTTGGGTTGAGGATGCCGAATGTCTGAGCCGGAGGAATAATCTGAGGCTATCGGGGGTTCCCGAGGGCTCGGAAATGATCCCATTCATACAGAAACTACTGAAGGAGCTGCTTCACTTACCTGAGTCCGTCACCCTGGAACTCGAGAGAGTGCATCGCACCCTGGGGCTGAAACCACCGTCAGGCTCCTGCCCCCACACCATTCTGATCAGATTTCTCAGGTACCAGAAGAAGGAAACAGTCCTGCATACTGCCTGGAGGCAGGGGAAAGTACTTTGAGGAGCAGCGCCTGTTTTTTTGACAATGACTATGCCCCGGAAATCATGGCGCGTAGGCGAGCCTACGCTCCTGCAATGAAGACCCTGAAGATGGCGGGAATTAAGTTTCGTACACCCTACCCCTCCAAGATGGTAATTCTCTTCCCAGATGGTACCCGTACTTTCGAGACAGCCGAGGAGGTGTCGGCAGAGCTCCGAAGAAGGAACATGGATGTCCCCCAGAGCAACACCAGCAAGGAGCCCTCCGTTGCCTCTAAGCTCGCCCAGAATGTGTGGAGCAGCGGTCAGAGAAGCATGCAACGCAAGCAGGGCCTGGAGGCCCTCCAGAAGATTGTGGGTTCCCTGCGTGCATCCCAGCTGACCACGGAGAGCAGCGGCAGCCGAGGTTAGTGCGAATACCTGAAACTGCCATAAGTACCATTTTAAACACTACTCCCTGAGGAGAAATTTAGCTGCAAGCGACAAACTAATATTATTAACTATGAAAGCCGGGGGGCTGGGGAGACCAGCGATTAAGCGTGTGTGTGTGGGGGTCTTTCTAGCCACCGCTGTCAAGTTCTGGTCTGGAGGGAGCCTGGGGTTGGGGTTTGATGGTCCCAGGATAGAAGCAGAGGCGGGAAGATACGGGAGGGAGGGAGATAGGCCCGATTTGTTAGTAGCCTCCTTATGGCCCAGTGTCCAATAGAGTACAGCGACAGACACCGCTCTGGGTTTAGGCCATCAGGGAGGCTCCCGAGGATGCATAGTCGGGGGGTCAGGCCATGAGCTGGGACCACGTAGGGGGGTGGAAGGGCGGCGGGATTAGGAGAGGAGAAGGAACCGGCTTTTAGAGGACACCGCCCGTCTGATGTGGTGAGACAGTTACTGATGTAAGACTCGCACGAAGGCGGATGGACCTCTCCAGGCCAAGTGGGCCATGTACAGAGAGATGCAGGGCAGGGAGGACCGGTGACCTGGGAACCAGGGGAAGGAAGGGGAAAGTAGGGTGGGGACTGGTAAAGGAAGCAAGAGATAAATGTGCAGCAGACATCATCTTATCCATGGACTTTGAGCGTTATAAAGTATGAAGGACAATCACTTGCTACAAGACATTTATGGTTATCCATTCAGAAATGTGTGTTGGGGAGAAATAGGGCTTTGGTGATGGTCAGACTGGCTGCCATGGAGGTGGTGACTGACCTCCCATTTTTCTCTTCCGAGGCTGAGGGGGCCCCTTTGAGTGAAGGGTTGTTAGCGGACCCCTCCTCCTGATGGGAATAATTGACTTTTGGATATTTGGGGGTGGATGGCACCTAGGAAGGATAAAGGGATGTGCTGGAGTGCCCGTACCTGGTGTCTGGGATCCTGTCCTCCGAACACTCTTCACGTTTACAATGGTGTGACCAAGTACAGGGTCATCCGCCCCGCCTGGGTCTGGAGTCCCTGCAGGGGCCCAGACTCGGGGGCGCCCTCATATTCGAGGTCATAGCCTGGGGTTGAGCCACCCTGGAGGAACTAGAGTGTTGCCTTGCGGTCCGCCCTTCCTCGCCCGGTACTTGGAGAGGTTATGGGAGGCATGGAGGACACCAAGCATGAGGGATGACAAGCGCTCTTGGCGGAGGGACCCTGAAAGGTCCGACTGGCGGCATGGGGTGTTGATGGCTGAATCGGGGGGCATTGGGGAATGACTCCCCTGACCTAGGTCACCTGCGGCCCGTGTGTGCTACTATATGAAGGCGGTGCCTCACACCCTTCGTTGGAAGAGGAGGGCAAGCTCTCCCATCTGTCCGGAACTAAGGAATCCCTGGTGAGTGGCGGGGCTCGGGAGGGGGCACAGTCCAGTCCCTGGACCTTGACATATGAGAGTGACTCCCTGTGTGACTCTGGTTGGCCTCCCTATGGGATTCGGGAAGGAGATCTCCTTCTGAAAAACAATTCCTCTCACCCAACTATATGGGGCCTATGTGGCACCTATATTAGTCACCCTATTCAATTCCCTTTTCCTTGGCACAGAGTGCTAAAGCCCAGGGCTCTGGGCAACTGATAAGAGGTTTCCTTACCACGAGATCAGGTTTCCTGATCAGTGGAAATACTAGTTCTTAGTTGAAAATGACTGAAATGTTAAATGGTTGTTGTGTGTTATGTGTTGTCATTTATAGTTACCATTTGTTCAGTAGTTATTGTTGTCGTGTCATAGTCGCCAGAACTGAGCCAATGTGTTTAGCGAGGTGTGGTCTGAGATGGCAGACCGGGGCCCTTGGGGGTGGGAGGGCCGGGATCACACTGCACTTTTCGAGTGCTGCAATGTGTTCTCCCAAGGTAAAATTACTATCCTTCAATGTTAATGGCCTGGCATCACCTATAAAAACGGTCTAGGATTTTGTCCTTTGTCAGACGCTCTAAGGCGGATTTGACATACCTTCAGGAGACTCATATGGACCCTGCCGAACATACAAGAC
Source organism: Neoceratodus forsteri (assembly GCA_016271365.2). Lineage (NCBI taxonomy): Eukaryota > Metazoa > Chordata > Ceratodontiformes > Ceratodontidae > Neoceratodus > Neoceratodus forsteri. The sequence continues at coordinate 488,020,270 of CM028130.1, forward strand.
TGGCTAAACTGAGCAGGGGTCAGGCCTTCTCTTCGGCTAAGTCAGGCAGGTGGAGGGGAGTGGCCATAATTATTTCCCCAAGCCTCCCATTCAGGGCCGAGTACACCTGCACTGACCCAGAGGGCCATATGATATTGGTGCAGGCTCAGTAAACAAACCAGTAACCTTGGTAAATGTACATTTCCCCCCGGGTACTTTGATACCCCATATGAAACCCCTGCTGGATAAGATTATACAAAAGACTAAGGGGGTGCTTATGATGGCTGGAGATTTTAATCTTACCATCAACCCTAATTTGGACTCCTCCAGCACTAGGCCTCCCAAAATGTCAGCAACCCAAACATACTTTAAGAAATCTGTAGGAGAGGCGGTTTGGTGCGATGTGTGGAGGAGGCTTCACCCTCAATCTAGAAATTATACCTATTACTCCCCAATGCATCGCACATATTCCCGGACTGATCAGGTATATACACAGATTGAAAACCTGTGTTTGTTGCATGAAGTACAAATTGGAGGTATCTCCATCTCTGACCATGCTCCTCAGTCATCCATGTGGGATTTTGACCTACAGCCCAAAAAAGACACTCTGGCCGCTTAATCCATATTACCTGCATTCTAAACAATTTGGGGAATTTCTCAGAGAAAATCCAAGAGATAAAAGCCGATAATACGATCGTGATTCCCATCCCTCAATCCACTGGGACATGGTTAAGACTGTGCTCGGGCCATATAATAAAATATACTGCAGAACAGAAAAGACTGCGCAGGGCGCAAATGCTTCGACTGGAGGATGCCCTCCATTTCTTGCAGATGGCACACAAGCAGGGGGACACATCGGTACTCCCCCAGCTACAACAAACCAGGTATGAGCTGGAGCGACTTGTTTATCAGCAAACAGAGATCGCTTTAACCTTTTTACGTCAGAAGTTCTACGAGGTGGGCCCGAGAGCTACGCGAGTTGTTAGCATACCAAATCGGAAACAGAAAAGGCCGCCACGATTGTGTCGGTGTGTCACCCTATTGGGGGTCATCGTCTCACTAAGACACATGATATTGCGGAGGCATTTACTTCATATTATAAGTCCCTATACACCCCTGAAAGATTAGCTGCCCCGCGACATATCAGAATTCCTACAATCAATTGCCCTACCACGACTTAAAGAACAGGGCGAAGCCCTGGTCGCTCCGATACCCGAGCCAAGTCATGCAATTGTAAATGCCAAATCACTGAAAGCTCCAGGCCCTGATGGACACGGTGCGGAGTTCTACAAGGTGGCCAGGACACAGATCTCTTCTAGTCTCCTGGGCATTTTTAACTCAGTTTTGGAGGGGGATGCCCCCCCATCCTGGTCGTATGCCTCGATTTCTGTAATCCCTAAACCTGATAAGAACCCACAATTTTGTGCCTCTTATAGGCCCATCTCGGTACTTAAGACTATAAGTTACTCATGAGCATATTAACCCACAGGGTGGACCAGGTACTCCCACTACTGATCCATAAGGATCAAACTGGATTTGTCCGTTCCCACACCACCACTGACAGTATTAGGTGGACTCTTCACCTCGTCCACCATGTGCAAAACTCGGGAGTCCCAACCCTGCTGGCCAGTCTGATGCCAAAAAGGCGTTCGACAGGGTAGCATGGCCATTTCTATATGCAACCCTACGTAAGTTTGGTTTCCCCTCCGCTTTACTCACAGTCCTTAAAAATATTTAAGCCTCCCCACAGACCTGCGTTAAAATAAATGGATACTCTGCTTATTTCCCTTTGCACAGGGGGACGAGGCAGGGGTGCCCTTTTTCCCCCTCTTTTTGCAGCCTTCATCGAGCAGTTAGCTCAGAAGATATGGGAAGACAGGAGGATAGAAGGGGTAGAGTTAGGGGGTGTCGAGCATAAAATAGCCCTATACACAGATGCTATCCTCCTCTACCTACATAGCCCTGAACAATCTCTCCCTATAATTAAGCAAATCCTGGAAGACTTTGGATCGGTCTCGGGATATAAATTAAACCTCACCAAAACTGAGCTGCTTACCTTCCACTATGCCCCCTCGCTAAGAGTGCAATCTATCATCCCGGGTAGATGGAATCTGGATAAATTAAGATACCTTGGTGTCTCCATCCCTAAAAGCCCTCAGGATTATTATAGACATAACTACTCTCCTTTTATGCTACAGGTGAAAACGGACCCGTCCTCCTGGGCGACTCTTCCTTTGGGCCTTGCCCGGAGGATTGACCTAGTCAGAATGATTGTCCTACCAAGAGCCCTATACCTATTCCAAAATATCCCTATTCACCTACCATTAATGACCTACAAAGAAATAAACAGCCACATTTCCAAATTTATTTGGGCCAGCAGTAAGCCACGGGTTCTCCTGAAAATTCTTACGCTTCCCCGTGACAGAGGTGGCTTGGACCTTCCAGACTTGAGAATATCAGCAAGCCATATGCATGATGTACTTGATGTTTAGACAAAATAAAGGAAACTCTCCACATTGGCTGGACATAGAGTGAGCGTTGATGGACGATTACGATTTTTATCGAATCCTCTATCAACCTATGATGGCCGGGATCCCACATAAACACATGAACCCCTGGATTGCGGCATCACTGCAGGGATGGCAGGGTATTAGGAAAATTTACCAATTGGGACCCTTTCTACCTCTCATATGCCCAATCCCCAGTCTGGGTGATTTCAGCCCAAATAACTTAGATATCAGTTTCCGGCAGTGGGAGTTGAGTGGGTTGAAATACCTTGCACAAATAGTCACCCAAGGTGTCATGTGGTACGCGGAAATCCAAAGGAAATACAATCTACCGCATTGGGACTTTTTCCAATACTTGCAGATCCGACACTATGCAAACAACCTGCCCCGTGAGATTTGGGAACAAGAGCGGCAGCCATTGTTAATACAGAAACAAATGGCCCTTAATAGGGCTCCAAACCGAGGCCACCTGGTCTCTCAGTACTACCAGGCCTTAAATTTACATAGCGCTCAAATAGACAAAGTACGGGAGCAATGGATCCGGGAATCTGGCTATCAGATAACCCCTGAGGACTGACAGAGCCTGGAGATACATGGCAAGACTCAAGTTCGCATGTATGGCGGGAATATGCATGCAAATGCCTAATCCAATATTTTAGAACCCCTGTGATAACAAGTCATTTTAAATCTAATCTTCCATCTAGTTGCTGGCGCCTTTGTGGTTGGGATAGGGCAGATCATACCCACATAATGTGGGGTTGCCCATCTCTACAACCATATTTTGCACACCTGCAGGCCCACCTCCGGGAGGTGCTAGATCCCCAGTTCCAACTGTCCATGGAGCCGTTTTTGTTCTCAGTGTTACCTAGACACCTTTCTGGCCCAGCCACCAGATATTTGCTCCTTATACTTCTTGCCGCGGCAAAGAAAACCATCACAAAGCTGTGGTTGACACCGAGGATCCCTACGATTCAGGATTGGTGGGAAACTACCAGACAGATATATACTATGGAGAAAACACAGTCTAAATGACCAAAAAAAAATTCACCAACAGATGGATCAGGTGGCAAATATACTACAGGTTAAAGACCCACCTTACGCCTTAGAGGTGGGACCTGTGAGACGGGACCTCCTCCCCTCCCCTTGTGTTCTGTGTTGAGGGGGGCTGATGAGCACTGGGCCCTGGAGTCTGCCACTCGGGAGTACACCCTCGGGTAGTAGGAGCCTCCGGGTAGGGGTTACACTCCCACCTGCAACAGGCCAGATCTATACATACAGAAGGTAACTTCTTAGATTCTGACTGATCTTTCTAATCATATATTCAGAAGACCTAGTGAGCACTATTACAGAGGAAGATTTCGAATCCAGCCATGTCATTGGGGAGGTAGGAAGAACTGTCCGTGGATCCCTGCCCCCCTATGGGCTCTGCTTGGCGGAGGCACAGTGGTTGTAATTGCAGCTCTAAAGACTGTACCTAAGCTGATGTTAGTAAACCGGTTTTTAAATGTAATTAATTCCTCTGATCTGGTCGATTTGTATGTAAATAAGTTGTAAAATCTAAATAAAATGATTCCAAAAAAAAAAAAAAAAAGGTACTTCTGGGGCTAGATGCTGAAAAAGCATTTGACCGGGTGAGCTAGCCATTCCTCTGGCAGACCTTAGGGCAATTTGGATTCCCTGAGCAATTCATTAAGCAGCTAAAATATTTACACCTCTCCTAAAGCGAAGTTAATGTGGATGGGGCCTTGTCAGAGATGTTTCAGCTGTCTAGGGGTACCCGACAGATGTTATCTGCCTTGTATCTTGAACTCTTGGCTATTGCCATCAGGTCTGCACAGGGGATTGAGGGTCTGCTAGTGGGGGGGGGGGAGACAAAAAAATATCCCTCTTCGCCGATGACATCCTTTTAGCTCTCACGGAGCCTGAACAATCATTTCCTGAAGTTTGGAGACAGTTCAGGATTTATTTAACTCTAAAAATGTATTAGCATTTTGCTCATAAAAGTGCTAAATCTTTGTGAAAATGCATAGCTCTTACCTCACTGTGTTTAACAAAACACAGTACTTCTAGAAAATCTATATAAATACTTTCTGTATAGTTAGTATAGTCCCAAGGAAAAAAATGCTAATCAATTATTTAAAACCCTGCAGTTACAAATATTTGGTAAAATGGCTGGATATAAAATAAATAAAACTAAAAACAGAGGTGTTCTATAATTATACCCCACCTACTCATCTTAAAAAAGCTTTTCCTTTCAAGTGGTTCAGACAAGAGAAGAGATATTTAGGCATTAAACTTACAAGAAATCCAGTCCATGCAGAATGACTTAATTTGGAACCCCTTACTCTAAAACTGGCTAAAGATGTGTCACGTTGGTCTCACCATCAAGCTTTTTAAATAAAATAGACACAATTAAGCAAAATATATTCTGCCCGGATACTATTTTCTCTTCAGACATTACCTCCTCCCCCCCCAACCAAATTATACTTCAAGATGTGGGACAAAATGATTTCATGTTTCATATTTGGGAGAGGAGGGAAATCACCTTGAGTAAGATATTCAGTTCTTTTGACCAGAGAAAAGGTGGACTTAACCTCCCTGATCTTAGAAAAAAATGCCATGGCAGCTCAGCTAAAAGTGGTGCTAAACTGGGTAAACAATATGATGCACACTGGAAGCAGCTGGAACTAACCAGGGGAGAGCTACACAAATTAACAAGAGCTCCTCTTTGGGACCCCACCTACTGGCCCAAGAGCGACAGTTCCCAAAATTCACCAGAGAACCTCTAAAGGTATGTCTTAAAAATTAGTCATAGCCATTTAACATTTCCGAAAAATGTTATTGGGAACCCTACGATAATACAGAATTTATAGTGGGTCTACTTGGTACATATATAGCCCAATAGCAGAGATTTGGAATTTTTTTTATCCATCAATTAGTGGGTAGAACTAGGCTTCTCCCTTTTGTTTCCCTACAGAGGGAGTACAAACTTCCTCTTAAATTTTATCTTGTGCCTACATCTTAAAGCTTACCTCCAACCACATGAACAGTCATTGGTAACACTAGTGGAGAATCCACCTCTAATCCTACAGCTTATCCAAGCTCATATTAAAGATACGACATCTGACCACTTAATTAGTAAAATATACAAGGCCCTAAATGAAAGACAGGGAGATTCAACAAACACGATTCGAATCAGATGGGAGCAGGAACTGTATGTGGTAATCTCAGAGGAGGCTTTGTGCGAGTCTGCATTACCACTATTAAAAAAAACTTTCGCCTCACTATGTTGGCAGGAATACACCTGGAAGCTCAGGTCTCGTTTCTTTTGAACTCCAGCTCTGCTGGCCAGTATGAGAGAACTGGGGGAAGGAAAGTGCTAGAGGGGTTGTGGGGGAAGAGTGCAAACCAGAGTCATTCTTTGGTCATGTCCAATGTTGTCCAATTTTTGGAAGGAGATTGTAGAGGCGCTAAAGGCAATCTATGATACTGGGGACTTAGTCCCCCCTTTCATAATGACCTTCATCAAACCTCTAGGTTTGATACTACATAAGAAATCTTTAAAACAAATACAAAAAGTATCATAGCAGCTCATAAATCAATAACCAGACTCTGGTTTACAAATAAAATACCCACCAAAGAATCCTGGCTAACTTCTGCCAGGGAGATATATGCCCTCTAGCAACTCTCTGCCAGAATGAAGGCTAGTATACAGAAATGTGATGTTAGATGGCAAAGATGGACTTCCTTTCAACTGGGTCAATACGAGGACTTTGTTCCCCAAGAGATTAATAAAGAGCATTGGTCACTTTCTCCCATTTGTCTCTCCTGGGCCTTGGCTCAGAGAGCATAAAGACATTGAGATTAAACAACATTTTTTTTTTTTGGGGGGACCTATGTCCGCCATTGTAATTAATGTAGTTTGTCTGTCCTATTGTGTTAAAGATCTCTACTGTATTAATTGCCTGTATGCTCCGCCCTGTGATGTAATCAAATGCTAGTATCTTATACTTGCTTTTAAATGCATCGCTGCCTGTAAAGAAACTGAATGCATTTAAAGAAAAAAGCTTCCCAGCCACCTCTTTTGAGAACCATAGTGTTTTTCCCTTCGTTTTGCTTTGATTTGCATCACACAAAGGCTTGTTGCCTCTGTGATGGCAGTTTTGATTTTTTCCCCCCATTGTTCCTCCACCCCTCCTTCTTGCCAGTTTGCTAGTGCTTTTCTGAGGCACTCTCCCATTTTCCCCCCCAAAGTCAGCCCTCCTAAAGTCCAACACTCTTGCTTTTGTATGGCTTGACTCTATGGCTGTTTATCGTGAACCACAGTTTTGTGGTCACTTGTTCCGAGATTGCTACCCACTTCTAAATCAGAGATGCTTTCTCCATCCTCATTTGACAGTACCAGGTCTAAGATTGCTCCCTCCCTAGTGGGTTCCACCACTAGCTGTCTAAGGCATGCCCCCTGCAGGGCATCAAGAATACACCTACTTTTTGATGTGGCTGTAGCCAGGGTGCTCCAGCCAACATCTAGCATATTTAGGTCCCCCATCAACAATAACTCCCCTTTTTCTGTTGTTCTAAGGATGCCTTCCATCATTTCCTTGTCCATTGCCTCCCTCTGAGATAGGGGTCTGTATGCCACCCCTGTGAGAATTGTGGTGCCATAACCTGTTTCCAGGGTAACCCACAGTGCCTCCTCTACTCCCCATTTATCCTTTAGTTCTGTTGCTTTGATCCCTTCCCTTAGATAGAGAGCTACTCCTCCTCTTCCTCTTTTACCCTCCCTGTCCCTCCTGTATATTGTGTATCCTGGTATGTTGACATTCCAGTCATGGTTCTCAGTGTACCATATTTCTGAGATTGCCACGATATCCAGATGTCCCTCTTCTATCAAGGCCACTAGTTCAGGGAGCTTCTTACACAGACTATGGGCATTGGTACTCATCACCCTCCATTTGTTGATGGCCTTACCCCTTTTAGCCCAATCCCGGTCCTTATGGCCTTTTTCTGCATTTACCCCTGTCCTGCTCCCCATTAACTTCTCTACCTTGGTGTTTACCTCTCCAACTACTGTTTTTTGTGAGGGGAGGCTGGGTTTTCCCGGTTCCTTTTCAGTGCCTTCCCCCCTTGGCTAGTTTAAATGCTTGGCAATTATGCATTTAAACCCATCACCTAGGATTCTCCAAGAAAAGGAAAAGTGAATAAAGTCTATGAGCCAAGGTAATCACATAATCCATTATACCCCCCCCCGAGACTCCCAAATAATGCAGGACACCTCTCCTAGATGGTTGTAGAGCACTCATAAGAGATTAGGGGAGGGGAGCCACTCAAGAGGGCCCTGCTCAGTGCATTAGCGTCCTGGAGAGTCTCAGTGGATTGGGGCAATCATATACATACAGAGCATCTCTAAGGGTTAGTTTGAATTTTGGACCATATAAAACGCAGACGAACCTGTCTGCCATTACTTGAATCATAGATAGAGCCCAGGATGGTAGCCGTTAACTTCTCAAACTCACCTCCAGGCTCCAGTATCATAGCCCTTCTTAATTTAGGAGACGGCCATAGACTAAACTGTAAATGGCATTGTTGCCAATTATTAATAGGATGATTCTATTTAAATATTTTACTATACCACGATAAGGGGGAGAAGGGATAACCAAGGGTGGTGGGAGTGGGGAGGTAAGGGAGGAGGTAACAAGGGAAAGGGAAGATTCAATAGATTTAGTTGGTGTCTGACTAAGTCAGAAATGTTTCCTTGGGTGTTTACAGGAAGGTAGGTGGGAAATAGGGAGGACAGGGGAAGTGACCCATACACTCCAGAACCAAGAACCAGGAGGATCTTGCCGTTTCCCCGATCCCCCCCTTGCAGCCAGGCCGTCAGGTCTTGCCATCACAAGGGGGACATGTGGGTTGCCGGGGACTTCCCAAGCACCGCTGGCCAGGGCACCCAGAGCGATGAGGCCTACTCCCTCCCCTTCAACTGTATACCACCCCACCCCAGCACCAGCCTGCTAGGCCATTATCCCAGAGGGCCTTGTAAAGTCATTCATCTTGAGAAGTCTGAATTAATGGTAGGTCAGCGACAAAGATCGGAATTGCTGGAGTTGTCCAAGAATGTCTGATATTGGGAGGTCAGTGTAGATTCAGATCCTGAGTAGAGTTGTCCTTTGAGTCTTCTGGGTGTCTCCCCTCCAATGTTCTAGAGGGTTGTTTGTGATCCGTACATTTAGAGAGGAGTCCACGGGCCAAAAAAAATTAAAATTTGGATTTCGCTCTTTGGCAGTGAATTGAGTAGAGATCTACTAGGAAATTGCACTAACATAGTTTCACAGAATAAGGAGTCTTAAAATTTAGGCCTTGTCTTAGGCAGAGGAAGAGTGGTATATATTCCCTGCGTTTTTGCATAGCAGGAGCATAATCACTAATCGAAGAAAATTCTCTCTGAAGCATATTTTAACCCCCAAAAAAAAAACCTTTTGAAGGAGGTGCTCCTTAAATGCACAGTTCAGGAAACTAATCACTATAGATCTAGGTCTTGCATCTGGTGCAGTAGGCTTGGAGCCTAGGGCCAGATGTGCCCTTTCTATATTTCAGATTTATTTATTTATTTTAAGTCTTTGGTAACCGGGTAAGGCCCACTAGGCACAAGTGCCTGTTTTCAGGGGCGACCTGGGAGCACTGGGCGGTTAAGTGACTTGCTCAGAGTCACAGTATGCAAGTGGAGGTCGTGAGAATCAAACTCAGGTCTTGTTTGCTGGATGTACCAAGCTTTTATTTTTTTTTTTTTATTTTATTGAAATCCAGGATTACAAATACCTTTTCGCAGGAACTGCTCGTTTACAAAGGTTCCACGCTGAAGGAATGGGGGAGGTATACATAAAAGGTCAACATAATACATAGTTACACAATAAAAAGTAAGAGACTGAGGCTTAGGAAATTCCAGTAATCCAAAATGTGCCAGATGTTAGGTAGCATGACATACTAGCCAAGGGCAATCTTAGAAATAAGCACTGCAGGTGAGAGGGAAGGGGGTATGCAGGCAGGAAGGCCACTGTCGGAGGGTAGAGGGTGAGGGTAAGCGCTCTAAAGGGGAGGGAGAGGAGGGATAAAAGTCAGGAAATGCCCAGGAGAGAGGAAAGGGAGAGGGGCAAGGGGGTAGGCAGGTAGAAGGGGGCAAGGTGGGGAGAGGTAGCTGACAAGACTGAAATGGAGGGCAGTGAGCAGTGGGCCCCTGATTAGGCGAGGCAGTCACAACGACTAGTTGAAATGAGATGAAGTCGGAGTTGTCTCTTAAAAGGGCCAAGAGCAGCAGCAGTAAGAGTTTCTTGTTGAGGTATTGTACCACTGTGGTGCTCTGTGGGCAAGGCCCTCTGGCCCATGGTAGTCTGGCATCTGGGGACAAGGAAGGTTAGTTGTGAACTTCTAGTTCGCTGGGTGCTGTGGTGGTCAATGAGGAGCTTTTCAATGCCCAGGGGCATGACCCTGAGGAGGACTTTTTTGGCTAAGAGGCAGGTTTGATACTGTATCCGGCTGAAGAGGAAGCCATCCTGCCCGAGTGTACAGGTCACAAAAGTGTGTAAGTCTGTCAGCCCCAGTTAGCAACCTGCATGCTTTGTTGAGTGCAACTGTAATTCTGCAGAGAGCAGAAGTGGAGGCAGAGCCATAAATTGCTAGCCCGTAATCAATGATGGAGGTGACAGCTGTTGATAGCCAACCGGAGTGTGTCAGGAGTCATGCAGTGTTTGTGCCTGTACAGCAGGCCTATACGGATGTTGGTGGCTTTGGCGACAGAATCTATGTGCTGATGGTAGGAGAGTGAGCTGTCCAATGTGACACCTAGGTATTTAAAATCAGGAACGTGTTCAAGTAAGGTCCCCGTTTGGTTTAGGATGGTGAGGTCATGGGATTTGTACTTGCTCCTGGCGTTGTAGAAGGTCATAACCTTTGTTTTGCTGTAGTTCATGATCAGTTTGTGCGACTTGAACCATTCTTCGATGCGCATGAATTCAAGCTGTAATTGTTTCAAGGAGCTCTGCGTTTTGGTGGTTGGTGAACATAACTGCGTCATCGGCACAGAGCAGTAATTTCTGGTGGCAGACACTGGAAAGGTCGTTGAAGAGGCTGAAGAGTAGTGGCCCCAGGATGGACCCCTGAAAGGACTGGCTTTTCTTCAGAGGTGACACCGGCAATCCTAACCCACTGGACCCTCTCCCTAAGGTAATTGAAAACCAGAGCAGCACTCCATTGGAGAGCCCAATGTGTGACAATTGCTCAAGTAGGAATGGGTGGTTCACAGTATCAAAGGCTTTCGTAAGGTCGATGAATACTGCCCACATAAAGTTTCCTTGATTGAGCGTGGTATGGATGAAGCCCATGAATTCTAATAGTGCAGTGGTGGTACTGTGCCCTTTTCAGAAACCATGTTGCTCAGGACACTGGATGTCGTATTTTTCCAGGTGCTTGACTAGTTGGTCTGAGGCAATGTGCTCCAGGGCCTTAGACAATGGAAGGAGGATGGAGATAGGTCTGTAGCTGGAGTGCAGTGATTTGTCTCTACTTCTGGGTACCAGTGTAATGGTCACCTGTTTCCAGCGAGATGGGAACTGGGACATCCTTAGTGATAGGTTGAGGACCTTTGTCAGGGGTTCAAGGACTTCAAGGACAAGTGCTAACAACGTCAGGTCAAGGGAGTCACCACTGTAGCGTGCGTTATGAATGGCCTTCTGAATATAGGTTCTGGCTTCATGCACTGGGATCTCCTTGAAGTAGAATTGTGGGGCAGGGTGTAGGAGAGGAGTAGTTGTAGGAGGCTTACTTCCAGAGGGGGCCTCAAAGAAATTAAAAGGGAGGACACTATCCAAGTTGGAGAACGCACTGTTAAAGGTGTTGGTGATTGTGTACAGGTCAGACGTTGGTGTTCCATTTATGTTGAGCATGAAGGGTGGTGACTTAGGGTCCTTGCCTGTAAGGTCTTTCAGTTACTCAAAATGTTTTCCATCACCCCAGGAGTTGGAGAGAGCTTCCTTGAAGTATTTGCTTTTGGCGCTCCTAACTGCCTGCGTACACTCATTTCTGGCAGCTTTATATTTATGAATATCCCCAGGTTTGGATGTTGCATGGGCACAGTGCCAGAGATGATACCCATGTTTGAGTAAAGTGATTAGATCGGGGGTTATCCAAGGGTTAGCTCTGCCCCGACCTTCAGCTTTTTGAGAGGTGCAAAGATATTGCAGGCCGCAGTGAAGTGGCTGATGAAAAGGTCTAAGGCTTGGTTTACATCAATGGCAGAGTCGATTGGTGTCCAGTCCAGGTGGCTTAGGTGCATCTTTAGTAGCTCAGGGCACCCCTGCTTTAAACACTCTGGTGTGGATTATTTTAGGAGGGGGCTTAATGAATTTGTTTGTCAAGGTACATGTGACCGGTGAGTGGTCACTTATCTCATCAGGGAGCACTGAGACTTTTGAGATTCATTCAGGGTGATTAGTAAGGATCCAGTCCAGAAGTGTGCGACCCTGTCCTATAGTTGCATCTGGTGGGGGTGGTAACAAGCTGTGTGAGGTTCTGTGATGTGACAGCATCCTTGTAGTTTCTGGCCTCCAGTGATAGCCAATTTATGTTGAAGTCGCCTAGTACTGTGAGTTCAGAGTTATGGTGTAATCCCTGTAGGCTTTCCAATATGCACATAAATCCATTGGGCTGATCTTTAGGGGGTAGGTACACAGAGGCAATGGTGAGCTCCTTGTTGTGTGCCCCGAGTAGAACTTTAATAGCGAGAACCTGCGAGGGTGGTTTAGGGTTTGAGAATGGGAAGACTTGACCCAGATAGGAATTCCTCAGGTAGATGGCACAGCCCCCACCTTGTTTGGAAATGCTGTCCTGCCTGAATATAGAGTATCCAGGGATGGTGACTGCAGCGTCTGGTATGCTTGTTCTCACCTCGTTCCTCTAACCTCTAGGAGGCTATACTGCCAGGCCATTCTGGTTCCAGGTCTTAGTGGGTGCACAGAAAATTATCTAGAACACTGGCATCTCTGGCTTTCTCACCCTCTGGAATACCATAAATTCTGACATTTTTCCTTCTCCCCATTTTCTGTATCCTCTTGTCCAAGGACAATCTGCAATTGTGTTCTGGCTAGTTCCTCTGTGACCTCTTTGAGATTGCTAAAACTGGAGGATTAGTTGAAATTTGGCAGTCCGCTTCATCTAGGCAGCCATGAACAGTGCCAAGCTCACCACAGAGATCCTGCATGAATTCTCGCATCTTAGCACGAAAGTCTTACATTGCTGCCAGAATAGATTTTGGAATCAGTGTGTTTGCATGGCAGAGCTTTGCAGAATGGCCCTTAGTGTTGGTGTGGTCGTCTGAGGCTGCCATGATGTGTCCGAATCAGCAGAGTCGTCGTCTAAGTTGTCTGCCTTGGCAAAAACCTGAAAGAGGTTACACGACGATAGAGACATTAAACAGCGGTAAGTGCAGGATCGTTAAATGGTGCCCAGTACTTATTAAATGTAGGCAATTTTGGCAGAGAACTATTAAAGTTATTACTTTATTATTGTCGATCGCAGACAGCGCTTGTGGAGAGACGTCCACTGTAGTCCATGGAGTCACCCGAAGTCCCATGTTTCTATGCTTTTACTGTTACCAGAAACTATGTAGTGTATTTGTGGATCTTAACCAAGCTTTTCAATAAGGCGTGGCTTGCGCTGGCATGATGGCAGTCAGGGATTAGCTATGCTCCAAGCATCATCTTTGAAAGTTTATATCCACGGATGTACTGTACATACCTGAAATTCCTCGACAGCTGAAGCTTCCACTGACCTATGGCAACAAGCAAACCAAAAAATGGCAATCCAAATGGAGTTTTGAGACTGTAGAAGGACAAAAATAATAACGAGCAGGCCCAGAAACTTGAACTCGGCAGCAGGCCCAGATAGCTGCAGAGGAGGAGTGCAGCATTGCAGGTCTGGAACGCACTCTGGCGTGGGTCCCAGACACCCTCACAAAGATTCAAATGGAAATGTGAGGGTTCACGAACCTAAATGCTCAAACGGTCCACATACAGTCAGTTGTGACTGGGCTCTCCGAGAAGTCTAACACACTAATCAAATATTACAGCTACAAACAGAGTGAATGACCTGGAGGATACCGTGCAATCAGTCTCCCTCGAGAGAAATTAATTGAAAGTGGCAGTGGAGGACTTGATCAGGCAGTTGGATGACAGCGAATAGGTCTCGCCACTCAAACTTGTACATTGTAGGGCTGCCAGAGGGCACTGAGGAAAGAAACCCTGCGGTGGGTCTGCAAAGCTGGCTGGTGGAATGCCTGAAAATGGTGCTGGTGCTGGAGGACAGCGCTTTAAAACAGAGTGCGCTCACAAAGTGGGACCTCCACCCAAGCTGTGAGACCGACCAACACTGCCTCATTAAGAATCTGAGGTTCATGGACAAAGAATATGCTCAACGCTGCCAAAAAACAGGGGACCGTAATGGCAAACAACTCCACGGTGATGGTCTCCCAGGACTACAGCCAAGAGCTACAATCAAAACCACCATTCAACAATGTCAAGTCTAAGCTCCACACCATGGGTTGGTTTTTTGCCTTTTTATATCCTGCCAAGCTCCAGATGGATCGCACTGGGGAAAAGTCAAGATTCTTTACCAATTGCCTTGAAGCAGAGAAGTGGGTGCAGGAGACTGCGAAGCAGGTGGAAGGGAGTTCATCCCCTTGGACCAGCCCAACAGCAGTCAGATGAGTATCGCTCTTAAATTCCTAAAACCTTTGTCCTAATCTCTGTAAGACCAGAAGAGTATTTCTGGTTTCAGGAGGGGAATTAATCATAGAGCTTGGGGAAGCACGTCCAGCGTATATTTTAAATGTCCCAACGGTCTTGTCAAGCACGCGACATGTGCTTCTCTCACCAAGCCCAGAGGCCTTTTTGTAGCTGCGTCACACTGCATGGTCTGGACTGGGCCTGTGATCTGGAGGGAAGCTGGGAGACTGGGGATTAAATTTTGACAATCAACAGGCCCATGCCTACTGCTGAGGTGACATCACCCACTAAATACCATCAGGGGAAGGGGTAACAGCCATCAACTCAGAAGCCAAGAGAACTTGTTTTGTGCTAGGGCACTGTGGAGCGAACCTACAACAGCCACCCCTCCCGGTTGGTGGCCTGCCTGCTGCACACAGCAATGAATATGCGACCCGACCACATCAAGGGATATGTGTAACAGCAGGCTGTAATCCACACTATTCTGACTGCTTAGATAGACTACTGAAGTTAAGGAGACACCAACTTTTGAAAGTCTGTGGGCACGGGGGGAGGGGAGAGAAACAGTGGCAGAGGACTGGGGGTATTACAGTTATCGCATGAAAGTTAAATTGAAAAGTGGTAGCTCACCTAATTAGTCCTCCAACTTGTGGGTGCTGTTTTGGTAACTGGGAGGGAGTTTAGTAGACAGAGTCCTCGGCCACTTATCCTTGATGACCATTGTGGGGGAAAATATATGGTCTTGACCCAAACTTGTCGACACATCAGATATCCTTGAGGCCTTTACCGGGGCTGCAAGGTGCTCTGCTAAGACAGAGTTCAGGGGACGTCTATATAAAAGGTTACCAGTTCTCATTTGCACAGTAAAATTGTTATACTGCTGTGATGTTTAAGGCCAAGGCGCTTTGTGTTAACCTATGCTTCCACACAAGCTGAAGCACACATGAATCCCATAAATAAAATCTAAGAGCTACTAATTTCATATTTTATAGTAGTTACAACCACCAGACCACCCGACACATTTCGGAACGTGGGTCCTTTATCAAATGTTTAAAACATCATCCAAACATCAATTTAAAAACCATTCCATATGTGACATAGTGACGTATCCCAAATTCTTTGGTTCATTACAACATACTGGTTAAAACACCTTCACCATGATAAAACCAACTAAACCATAAATTATAGAGTGCAAGATCCATTTATAGCTTAAATAAGATATGCATTTTAAAGACAAAATGCTAAGCTCATAAACATGTATATACATTCCTGTTTATTAATATTCCAAATATGGTTTTAATTCCAGACTAGTGTCAATTCCTGGCTTTCTATGTGCTCTGAGTCTAAGGATCCATTCATCCCCCCAAGTATTTTATTAAAAAATGACCACCCTTCTGTCCAAAGAAAACTTCTCTATTCCCATAAATCTAAAATGTGCCTTTCACTTTGATTTTTATTCTCCACTATATGTGCTGCAGTAGCATAAGTTATGTCTTATCTATTGCGAATATATTCTAGAACTTACTTTAAATGCCCCCGTCTTAACATAAGGCATCACAACTACATTTGGCCAAATAAATGACTCCTTGTGTGTTGCGAATAATCAATGGTCTATCAAATAGTCTTTCCTTTTGGTTGGCAACAATAAATTATTTACCCTGCAATATGTACTTGCAAGCTGTGCAGTTTTTGCACTGCTTGCACCCTTTGCTGTTATTCAATCAATTACTGGTGTGTCCCACCCGTGTTGTAAAATGGCATCTCACTAATACGTCCTTCAATGTGGGTGCATGTCTGACATAATAGGGTAGTTTGAAGTACATTCTTGTAACCCACGTTTGCAGGACAACACTTTCCAGTGTTTCTGAATCACTTTCTCTACTTCCTTACTATGAGCACTAAACGTGG
Source organism: Neoceratodus forsteri (assembly GCA_016271365.2). Classification (NCBI taxonomy): domain Eukaryota; kingdom Metazoa; phylum Chordata; order Ceratodontiformes; family Ceratodontidae; genus Neoceratodus; species Neoceratodus forsteri. The sequence continues at coordinate 488,036,435 of CM028130.1, forward strand.
CAACAATGGAATCTCTCGCAGCTTTTTTTTTTAAAAACACACACACACACACACACACACACACACACACACACACACACACACACCTTTTCTGTCCCATAATAATTTGTTTCTTTCTGGAATGGCTGCTGCCTGACACCCCATTTCTATAGATTGTGTGCAGCCTCTATTATTTAAATGATTCTTTAAGGCTAAAGCCCCTTTCTCAATCGTCTGGCTTACTACAATTTCGTTTAATCCTAAGGAATTGACCCTTAGGAATATTTTCTATAGTATGTCTAGGGTGACAGCTCGTTGCACGAAGTAAAGTATTGCATCTGTTTCTTTCCTAAGAAGATTTGTACTGACTCGTCCCTCCTTTTCTTTAGTGATTTTCAAGTCCAGATAGCTAACTTCATCATTGACAGTATGCGAATCTTAAGTTCTCATTTGTACCATGTAGATATTCAATACATTCTTGCAACATTCTTTTAGTTCCTTTCCACACCAGCATCAAGTCATCGATAAAACGTTTCCATAGCAACACATAGAAATATGGGTTGCTATGGTGATTAAAAAATTATGTCACAATCCCACTTCCCCACGTATAGGCTAGCCACTGAGGGGGCACAAGTGAACCCCATCGCTGTCCCTTTTATCTGGTGATATAAACTTCCATCAAAAACAGATATATTCCTAGTCAGTACATGTTCCAATAATTTCAAAATCACTTCTGTTTGTAAATCGGAACTTTCTCTAGTTTGAGAAAATAAGCAGTTGCATCAAGAGCCCCTTCGTGGGGTACATTAGTGTAAAGCGATTCAATATCTAATGTTGTTAATATATAGTCGTCACCCACTATTGTTTCATCTAACATTCTGAAAACATCTTGCGTCTTTTATATCAGAGTGCAAGCTTTTAACATGGTTACACCAAGGAATCCATATACTGTGATAGAGGTTCAGTTAAACCCCCAAGGCCACTAACTATAGGGCGTCCTGGGGGACTATTACAGTTAACCTATGCTCCATGTAGGGTCCCGGTTGCCGTGTCAGATACTGTCCGAAAAGGGGACACATAGAAGGTGTCATGCTAATTATCACCCAACTGCTTAAGTGTGATCCTCTAGTGTTGCTCTTTTACATGTTGTATATGATAAAAGGTTAGCCCTTCTAGGAAAGCAAACCAACTGGACTTTGACACTACATGGTGTCTTCATCCCCTATTTTGTAAGGCACCCTAGCAAGTGTGATTGAAGGAAGCCCAAATGTTTAGGTTGCTCCTTCCAGTGTTGGGGGAGGGGGGGATGACACTATACCCTCTATCATTGCAAGATAGGTCCAAGGACAGACAGCACTGATGCCCAAGTTACATCTTTATTGATGCTTATTTACTTAAATAAGTCGCCATCAATTTGCATGGGAAACTGATTGGGTGATGCTGGGCTCAGTCACATGGAGAGAGTTAATACTTGGAGCTGCCCTGTTGACATTATTTCTGGTTTTGTTCCAGGTTGTGTATTGTGGGCGGGGAGAACAATAAGAGCTATGGGGTAAAAATGTATCATTCAGAGTAATAGTACTCGTAAGTTGGTCTCAGGTTGCGTTTGAGCATATACTTCACTGGAGGTTTATAAATATGAATTCCAGCTGCCTAACCTAAAGCCAAATATGGGCAATCCAGTCAATGCAATAACGTGGAATGTAAATCGGTTAAAATTTGTTTAAACAAAAAAATGCTATTGGAGGTGAGGAGGGTTAAAATGCAGTTGGTGCTCCTGCAGGAGATGCACATGTCCTGGGATGAAGCAATAAAAAAAAACAGAGGAGCCTTGGGGGTAGGTGGCTCATCCTGCTTTTCCTCTAAGGAAAGGGCATTGGCAATCTAGTTACCCCAGGGCACAAGGCTGCAAATAGAGATGTGTGGGACTCGGGGGCGATGTCCTGGCAAACATTATGAAGGAGGGATACAATATATACAGGTTACTCACCTGTAACAGGAGTTCTAGGGCGGTATATGTTCATCCACACTTTGTGGCAGGTTCCTTGCCACTTTAAATCTTGCCGGAAGGTCTTTAAGCTGGCTCCTCCCACCCAACTGGGTGGTAAAACCCTCAGCTCTGCCCCATGATGCCAGATCTAGCCTGCTGGAATCCAGGTTGTGGGTCTAAGCTGGGGAGGTTGGGTGGGTCGTGTGGATGAACATACACCACTCCTAGAACTCCTGTTACAGAGGAGTAAAGTACAGTTACGCAAGAACTTACCGTAACAGTAGATCTTCGAGAACAGCTCTTGCAGCAGGTTACACCATTAGAACTGAAGCCGGCAGGCATCAGGACCCCACGGAAAAATTCTAGCTAGCTATCTTCAGCGGGGACTGCCCCCGTCGGTCCCGCCTCTGACGTCAGGCGTGGTACAAAAGGGGGCGGTCCTGCCAGATTCCCCAGTTCTCCCACCGGCTGACATCGAAATGGGAGACCAAGGATTCGCCGTCAGAAGACAGAAAGATAAATCCCTGCTCAGGAAGACTGAGCCATGCCTCCTCCAAGGGGGAAGGTGGGCGGGAAGGTACCTGCTGCAAGAGCTGTTCTCGAAGATCTACTGTTACGGTGAGTTCTTACGTAACTGTACTATCTTACTTAGAGACAGAACTCTTGCAGCAGGTTACACCATTAGGACTGATTCCCAAGCAGTAGCGCTGCCAGAAATTCCGGAGAAGGAAAATAGGAAGTACATTCCAGGTCCTGAACCTAGGACAGGAGACCCTGTAGCACCGCAAGGCCGAAACCAGCCCTTAGCCTAGAGGCGATGTCCAGGCTATAATGCCTGATAAAGGTATGCACAGAGCTCCAAGTGGCTGCAGCACAAATAGCAGAGGTGGAGATGTTTGAGTGCTGCAAAGGATGTGACACACCCTAGTAGAATGACCCTGGACCGAGCCGGGAGGAGCTTTTGTTTTATCATAACAGTAGGAAATACACTGGACAAGCCAGCGAGACAGAGACTGTTTGGATACTGATTGTCATCATTCTCTCAGAAGGAAACAAAAAGCTGTTCAGAACTACGAGGAGCTTAGTTCTGTTGAGGTAATACCTCAGGCTGCGGTGAATATCAGGGTGTGGAGCAAGCCTCTCCTCTATTTGAACAACTCGGGAAGTAGACCGGAAGGTCAATGTCCTGGTTTAGAGAGTGAAGAGACCACCTTAGGTAAAAACTTAGGATTCGTCCTCAAGGATACTCTGTCGATGGAAAACTAAATAAGGCTCTTTGCACATAAAGTGTGAGCTCAGAAATTCTTCTCGCTGAAGTAACAGCAACTAAAATAACGTTTTCCACAACAAGCAGCCTAGCTAATCAGGCAGGTTCAAAGGGGGCGTGAGCTGTTCAGGACAAAGAGCAGATCCCATGGGGGCACAGGGTCCCTAATGGGAGGCCTAGGTGTAACACTCCTAAAATTCCGAGGCGTCTAGTGAGCTACTATGCGATGACCACGGGAGGTGATAGGCAGAAATGGCACAGAGGTGCACCTTAATAGAGGAGTAGGCTAGGTCTGAATGAAAAAGGGAGGAGGTAATCAAAACTACTCCCACAGGACATCCTAAAGGGGATAGATCAAGGTGCGTGACCATAAACAAACAGGCGCCATTTCATGGCGTCTGTCATATCGTTACCGGCTTTCTGGCTGCAGAAAGAACCTCTGCAACCTCTTGCGAGACCCGTGGCCTAAGATGGCTATGTCTCTAGGAGCCAAGCATGCAGGTTCAGAGGCGTGGGTCCGGATGGACTAATGAACTATTCTCCTGAGACAGGAGGTGGGAGCTGGCGGCAGCGGAGTGGTGGTTCCGAGATAGTTGCACCAACAAAAACCAGATCTGTCTGGGCCATAACGGGCCACCAGGATCATGAGTCGTGCTCCCTGCGCGTTTGAGAAGAACTCTCTGGATCAGCAGGAAGGGAGGAAGCGTGAGAGAATCTGTTTGCCCAGGAGAGGGATAACGCATCTAGCCAGAAAACACCAGGCCCTGGATCTAGCGAGCAAAAATTGGGTAGTTTTCGTTGGATGGGATGCGAACAAGTCTAGTTCTGGAATTCCCAGCGAAGAAACAGATCCTCTGCTATCTCTTGAAGAGTTCCCACTCGTGGACTCTGGCCTGGGATCGACTCAGGCCATCTGCAATTGTGTTGTCCACCCCGGGAACATGCACAGTGATCAGATTTGCGCCGTGTCCGATTACCCAATCCCACACCCTCATGGCCTCCCTGCAAAGGGGGTAAGAGTGTGCGCCTCCTTGTTTGTTGAGGTAATACATCACCGCCGTGTTGTCTGAAGCAGGAGAGTACACAGTGGGATTACTGACTGAAAGGCCTGCAGGGCATAGAGAACCGCCCTCATCTCTAGGACATTGATATGGAGATGAGCTTCCAACGGGGTCCACGTACCCTGGGACTTTACCCCGTCCAGGTGTGCCCCCCACCCAAGACCTGAGGCGTCCGTGGTGAGGGTTACCTCGGGGCGGCGCTACAAATGGACGCCCTTGGAGGCGACCGGGACTATACCACTGCCAGTCTCGGATGACTGAGTTAGTGATCCGGACCGGATGCTGCAAGTGGTCTTGCCTTTGGTCCCATTGTACCTCGAGCATCCACTGGGTTACCGCATGTGGAGCCTTGCGAAAGGGACAGTAAGATGGCGCAGCCGCATGTGTCCGACAAGCGAGGACCGACCTAACAGTGCGATCTTGTTGGCGACAAATCCCTGTGAGGGATCTGATGCGCTCGCTCTGTCGTCCGGAAGAAAAGCTCTTCCCTGAACAGTGTCCAGGACTGCGCCTATAAACTGCAGTTTCTGCGACAGTACCAGAAGAGACTTCTCATAATTTTAGAGAATGCCCAGAGATTGGAACAAGTCCTGGGTGCTCTGAACTCACAGTATATGTGGCCTCTGGAAGTGACCATGAGAAAGCCAGTCGTCAAGTGCGAGAACACATAGTAGCCCTGTCTCCTCAGAGATGCTGCGACTGCCATGCCTTGGTAAAGACCCTTGGTGCGGATGACAGACCCGAGCGGAGAGCTCCGGAACTGAAAGTGGTGGTCGAGAAACTCGAGCGGAGGAACCTCTGATGCTGGCGTGAGCTATGGGATATGCAGGTGTCGTCCTGCATGTCTAGAGCCGCTAAAAGGAGTCTTGTTTCAGCATGGGAATAAGGCCGGAAGAGTCACCATGCAGAATCTTTTGTAGGCGACCGACACATTGAGGTCGCCGGGTCCAGAATGGACGGAGGTCCCCTGTTTCTTGGGAACCAGGAAGAAGTGGGAATAATATCCTCATCCTCTCTGGTTCTCCGGGGCGTACTTTATCGCTCCTTTTCTTAGGGCCTAGCAGTACCTCTTGCCAGATCAAATTTTTGTGCTGACCCAGATACGGGAGAGCAAAGAGGCCTCGGGGTGGCTTTTCTGCGAATTCTATAAAGTGGCCTAGACTGACCAACTGCAGAACCCACCTGTCTGTAGTGACCTTGCCATCCCGGCAGAGTAGCAATCGAACCCGACCATGATTTCCCGTTGATCCTGAGGGGTGGGGGCCGGAAAGGAGTCAGGCTGTGGCGGCAGATGGGCCCGCTGGCTGGGTCGGCCTAGGGGAACGCTGACCTCGGCTAGCGGGCTGTTTTCCCTGGGTTCTATGGAAACCAGATCCCTCTGATGTTGTGGCCAGGCGGGGCTGCTGCCTCGTGTCCGCCCTGAAGCGGCTTTGGTTCCTCTGAAGGAACCAAGCTTGGAGTCGATACATGGCTTGAACCAACCTTACCGCTTCCGGCCTCTTGAAGTTTGGTAATGATCTTCTCGGAAGGATTGCCAAATAAAACTTCTCCCTCGAGCAGGCGTCCATAATGTTTTTCTGGACATCTGGGGTAAAGCCGGAGACATGTAACCAGGAGAGTCTCCGAAGGCATACGCCAGAAGCTGCTGCTCGGCCCGATGAGTCCATGGAGTCATGCTGCTCAAGCACTTGGGTCCCCATGTCTGAACCCGTATGGAGGAGCTGGAGCATCTCCTCCTTCTGCTCACCTCGGCAGCTTTACAGCCTCAGACCCTGTTCCCTAAGCGTTCTGGAATTGAACCATGTGGGTCAGGTAGTTCAGGATCTGGCCAGGCGCAGGTAGCGAGGCGTGCGTGCGCCTGCCCAGTGCGACCAACTGTTTGGACTCTGGGTCCGGTGGCAGGGTACTCAAATGTTGCGGCCTCTGTGACCGGTCATGTGAGGCTGTGATGACCAGAGTCTCGGCCTGAGGCTGCTGTGTAAGGTACTGGTCGTCCTTAAGAGCCTTGTACAGACTATCAGCTTTCTTGGCTTCGCCGGAAGCGAATGGGCCTTCCGCTGCCTTGTAGCGTCCACGAGTGTCCACCAGGGTGGTACCACCACAGGCTTGGGGTCCTTCTGCCGAAGATATCTGGCAAGGCGTAACCTTTCGGGGTCTAGTTCTTTGCATCCCATCCCATGTTCTCCTGGATATGTCGCATAATATCCATGAAGGAGGGGTCATCCGGAGGAGATCTCGGTGTCTCACGTGGGTCTGGAGAAGGGATGGAGAGAGGAGATGGGGATCTAGAGGAAGAGTAGACTGATCCCGTGTCCTCCGTCGACTGCGAACGTCGGTGTCTCCTGGATCTCTTGGGGCTGGGTGATCCAGGAGAGGATTTGGACGGAGGTCTCCGTTTTTCTGATCTTCCCCTTGGGAGAGGATCCAGGCTCCCGGGGAGGAGGTAAGCGGCCTGCCGACCCCAAAGGCGAAGGGGGCGGTGGGAGGGGGAAGGAGGAGGAGGAGGAGCGGTGGGGGCCATGTCCCTTTTCATGGTGTCCCACCAGTAAGTGAAGAGATCCTTCACTTCCGCTATAGAAAGTCCCGACGACGGCCCAGGCGCCGGTGGGCGGTCGTCGGGTCCCGGCGTCGGCTCCACAGGGGCCTCGGGTAAGGGAGAGGGGGCCCTGGGAGTTTCGGCGAGGCCGGGGTCGCCCGTCTGGTCCTCGGGCTGCGTTAAGTCCTCCTCAGTCAACGTCTCCTGACCGACGTCGGTCGGAGGCGTGGGAGCCCTCTTCTCAGGCGGGACGGACGCCGGTTCCCCAACCGGTGTCCGCTGGGATGGTTTGGCCGACGACGGCCGTCCGGCCAACGACTGCTCCAGGGAGGAATGACGTACGGCCGACGACGGTCGGGCCGGCGTCGGGTCCACAGGTCTCTTCAACGGTGTGAGCTCCAAAGTTTTGCGAGGAGGCACAGAAGACGACCGGACGTCGGGAGCCAAAGAGCGGGAACCCGACTTAAGATGATGGTGGTGGCGCTCCCCGGACTTCGCCAAGGCCTTGGAAGAGGAGGACGACGGCCTGGCGGACTTGGCCTGAGAAGAAGAAGGCTTTCTTACCGCAGCCGGGGGAGGCTGAGAGCTGGCCCTGGAAGGAGGCGGTGGGACCGAGAACTGAGCTGCGGGACTCCGAAGCCCTGGACGGGGACCTGGAAGGGGCCTTCTCCCTTCTTTTCTCCGCATGCTTGTGGATTTGGACGAGGATTCCCCCTTGGAGGACGTGGTCTTCAGTTCTTCCTCCAACAAAAAAAAGCCTGGAGGGCCTTCTGACGTCGGATCCTTGTTCGGCTGTTAAAGCCCTGGCAGAACGAACAGGCCGGGTATCGTGGTCTGGGCCCAGGCACCTAACACAGGCCACGTGGGGTCCTTGAGAGGATCTGTTTCCGCAAGCACACTTGGAGGGATGACGGAGGTCGGAGAGGACATCAGTAACAATCTTGCTTGAAGAAAAAGAATTTCCCGGACTCTGAACCAGCGTCGCGCTAGACTGGAACCGAAGGGTCGAGACATGCAAGTCGACGGCGGGAAAGAACTGGGGAATCTGGCGGGACCGCCCCCTTTTGTACCACGCCTGACGTCGGAGGCGGGACCGACGTCGGGGGCGGTGCCTGCTGAAGATAGCTAGCTAGAATTTTTCCGTGGGGTCCCGACGCCTGCCGGCTTCAGTTCTAATGGTGTAACCTGCTGCAAGAGCTGTGTCTCGAAGTAAGATCCTGTATTTCTAGGGACGTGGATATGTTCAATCCACACTTTGTGGTAGACTCCTAGCAGTTCTCCGGGAGGAGAGAGGCAAGACGTGCACCCCCTACTTAGGGAATAAGGACTGGAGAACTGAGGTCCCAAAACCAGCATCCTGGCGCGACTCTAGGTCAATGTATTAATGGGAAATGAAGGTGTTTGCCGACTTCCAGGTAGCAGCCCTGCAGATTTCCTGGATAGCGACGTCTCTAGAAGCAGCCACCGAAGCAGCAGTATGGCGGGTAGAATGAGCTCTTATCCTTTGGGAGGCTCCATGCCCACCAACATATAGCAGAGATTCCCCTGCAGCGAGCCCTGCTGAGGGGGGTGGGCATGAAACAGCCTCAGCTTTGCATTCTCCCTGGAGGCGAACAGGTCCACCCGAGGGTAGCCCCAATGGGAGAACAGATCTTGTACTACCTCCGGCAGGAGAGACCACTCGTGAGATGTGTAAAGATCATGCCTTGTATATCAGACCACAAATTTTAAGTCTGTTGCAACAGTCCTTTATTTATACCTTTACTCCTTCTGTTTTATCTCTATCTTTATATAGGTTGGCCACCTATATATTCTCTCCTCCTTCTCATTCTCTTTTTCCATAGTTGGTTCTGATATGTTGGGTTTGAACCCCCGAGGTTATGCAAATTTGTAATGGTTTAAGTGGAATGTATAACGAAAGAATATGAACCCCTCCGTGTTTTATTTGTAAAATTGCAGCTGGTAAATTTACTGCCATGCATGTTCGTATCCATTATAATAACCCCTTTCTGGTTGATGAGAGTTTTATGGAGAAATAGCTCTCCTGCAGTTATTGCAGGTCACTGAGTTAATTTTCCGAGTTAAACTCAGTTATGCCTTCTGTACCTTCGTGGGTTTGTTTACCCACTTCAAGATGTAGAGAATTATGTATGAAACATTGCCTTATCCCTCGTTTTGCCCTTCTAGCAAGAGCTCCAAAAATTAAAAAGGCTTTATTAAAGCAATCTTGCTGCTGAGCTCCTGCCCGACTGTGCGTCGATAGCGCTGTAATTAAAACCTCCGCGAATATGCGCTACGGTCGTGAAGGCATTTAACCCCGTAAATGTACATAAAGAACGTTATTCTTTTCTAAAAAGGGTCTCTTTCAAGGCTATGTACCTTCCGGAGCCGAACTAGAGCAATTTTGTATTGTTTTCTGGTACATGTTAAAACAAGGGATTCCTTGCTCTTCCAGCCCTGGAAACTATCTTCCTTCTACTGCAGTGCCTATCTAAGAGCCGGAGGGCCATAACTTGTTTACCTTTATTCTGCTGTTAGAAAGGGTGGTACTTCCTGAGGCTGGAAATAATGTCTAACCCCCCCAAATTCATTTCTATGATTGAATAGAGGTCATTACACAAATTTAAAGATGTGTTACTGTTTTCAATAATAAAAATATTTTGTAGATAGAGAGTTATAATGTAATGTAAGGTACAGGGGTGGAGCTAGATAATCACCTGACCCCTGTCTTGTATATATGTAACCCCTAGATGGCGCTATCCCAGGGGCTACTACCCCTGCCTGATTTGCCACTAACAGGTTGAGGGGCCTGGATCCAATGGCGGGTGCCTCCACCCAGAGGTCAGGGTTTGCAATAGTTAAACTTACTTGGTCACAGCCCTCTGGGACACTGCATCCCCCTTTCTTCCACTAGTGGCCCACACAATATATCAGAATTATCTTCACAGTATACACTTACCCCAGGGCTGGTTCAGGCACTGGGACCTCCTGTAAAATAAGATACAGTGCAACAATCACAGTACAATACTTTAACACAGACAAATACCTCAGGCAGTATAACTTTGCTGGAAACAAGCAGCTCGGATTTATTTAGGGGAATATAACAAGGACAGGGAAATCAGGTTAATTAGCTTATCACTTTACTCATCTACCTATGGCTCTGTGACAGGCCTATCCCTACCAGTTACTGTCCCTGGGTACCCAAGCCCTAGTGGCTAGTCCAAACCCGTGGCAGCTGGTAGGGCCCTTTCCCACAGAGAAAGAAAAATTAGTTTAAACAGTCAGCAGTACAGTGATTCCATTTGATTCAATGTGGCAATTCAACAGGGAGCAACCCTGAATTAGTACTCACAACCTCCAAACAAGATAGGGTCCTTCAATGTCAGCAGGGCTACTCTTGAGCTCCACGAGACTCCTCACATTGTATGGCAAACTGCAACAGGCAAAGTCCTTTAATGGCAGCAGGATTCACTTGAAGTACACAAGCCTCTTCACACATTTATATGGTAAAACAGAAAGTACTATACAGGCAGGCTGCTTCTCTATCCCGATCGCAATTACTGCACAATACCGGGAGAACACATAGCAGATTCAGTTCCTGACAGACCGAGTGCAATTCAGCAATTTCTCCAGTCTTCTACAGGGTGAGCCTGGTTTCTACTCTTCAGATATCCTTTGATTCTCTTCACAGGACAGATTCAGTCCTAACAAGCAGTTACACAAGCTGCAGACCGAACTCTGGGCCTTACCGTTTCCCGACTAAAACTGCACACTGAAAAAGCACAGGGCTCCTTCCTTCTTCACTGCCAGAGCTCAACTGAAACTCCAACAGACAAAACCGGCACTTCCTTTGAGTTCCTCCCAGTTCTTGACTGGATTGGCTGTCACTCACAATAGACTGCTCCTGTTGGTCCAAAAAGGCGCGAAGTCTAAACTACATCTCCCAGAGTCACTGCCCATACAATCCTCTTGTGGCTGGCTCAGATTATGAGTCCAAGTTCTGATTCGTCAAGGCACCATTTAGAGCTAGCTTACCCCACACTGATTGGTCCAGTTCAGCAGTTCAAAACCAGAATGGGGAACTAGGCAGACAGTTCTGACTGCAAAGAAAGCAGGTTAGACAAACTGTAATTTCATTATTACTCTAAATGGTTTCTGCCAAACAGTTACATCTTTCAGATAGGTTCCCTTTGCACTCCTAGTGACTGCAAAAATGGAGTGAATTGGCAGCAGCTTGAGTGGTACTCAAAGAAACACACAGTCCCCCATACAAACTAATAAGGTCTGCAAGCAGACAGCTCTTAAAGAGACAGTACCAGAGGTTCTAAAAACACTCACTGATAAATGGCTTAAACGCCAAACACCATTCAGGCTTGGAGCATTCAAGCAAGCTCCTGGAAGTCTTTTGGGAAACCCCATTTGCAGGGGGGTTACATATATATTCTGAGCACCTAAAACAAGTAGGCAGATAGTCTGAGAGGTTCAGACCTGTGCTGACCTCCAAGAGTGAAGTATACTAGTTTCTTCTAGTGCTGTCGAAAGACAAATGCATTTGATTTGTATTGGTGCCTTATTTCTTTTCGTTGGAAGTTTGGCTTTGTATAATTAAGTTTGTTAATAAATTAATTTCTGGATTATCTACATCTTTGAAGAAGCGTCCTCCTTGCTATCCCACACCTCACAAGATGCAGCGCCTATCTGGCTGAGGGCATCAGCCAGACTGTTGGAGATTCCTGCCACATAAATGGCTAGGAGATCCGCCTCCAGGCGGATCACGAGAGACCAGATGCGGAGAGCCTCCTTGTACAGAGGCAAGGAGTGCATCCCTCCCCGACAGTTGAGGTAGAACATGGTCGTGATGTTGTCCGTCTGGACCTGAACCACCTGACCCCGTACAAATGGAGCGAAGGTGGTGAAGGCTAGTCGAACCGCTCGAAGCTCCAGCAGGTTGATGTGGCATTGATACTCCTGAGGGGACCAGAAGCCATGGGCTCTGAGCTCCCCAAAATGGGCACCCCAACCCAGAGAGGCATCGGTCATTACAGTGACCGTCGGCTCGGGGCAGACAAATGGGATATCCTCCTGCAGATGAGCTGGGACGAGCCACCACTGGAGGCCATCCCACATCTCCTGGGTCACTGTCACCGGCTGGTCCAAAGGACCAGGCGCTCATGACCACTGGCTGGCCAGCCCCCATTGCAGGGGATGCATATGCCAGCGGGCCCAACGGACCACGCTGGTGCAGGCCGCTGTGAGGCCCAGGAGGCACAGGAAGTCCCAGGCAGGGCGCAATTGCCCAACTAGAAATGATTGGGCAAAGGAGGAAAGGACCTCGGCCCTGTCCACTGGGAGCCGGGCTCTGGCTCGAAGAAAGTCTAGCTCTGCCCAGATGAACCGAGTCACCTGCGATGGCACGAGTTCCGATTTGGCCTCAATGAGGAGGCCACTCAGAGCAGACCTGGATGGCCAGATCCCTGGACCGCTCCACCTCCAACCTGGAGGGGGCTGCAATCAGCCAGTCGTTCAGGTAAGGGTACACCCGGATCCCTCGGCACTGCAGGAATGCCGTCACCACTGCCATGCATTTGGTGAAGACCCTGGGAGCTGGAGAGAGGCCGAAGGGCATGGCCCGGAACTCTTAAAGAGATCCCTCTGCTCTGAAGCAGAGGAATCGCTGATGAGACGGACAAATTGAGACGTGAAAGAATGCGTCCTGAAGGTCCAGAGAACAGAACTACATGCCTGGTTCCAATGATGGAATGATCTGAGCCAGAGTGACCATCCTGAAGGTGTGAGGCCTTAGGAATGTGTTCAGGTTGTGCAGGTCGAGAAAGGGGCGCTAGCCCCCCCCCCGTCCGTTTTGGAACCAGGAAGTACCTGGACACAAACCCTGGGTCTGGAGGAGGGTTCGCCACCTCACTGATCACCACCTCCTGGAGGAGCAAGGCAATGTTGGCTCGACGAACCAACAGAGAGGCTGCGGAACCCATAGCCCTCCGTGGGGAGACTGCTCAATAGGGAGGGAACTGCTCGAATTCTAGAGGCAGACCCCTGCTGACCACTTCTAACACCCAGTGGTCCGTGGTGATAGTGGACCAGGCAGAAAAGTGGCGGTGCCGTCCCCCCAAGGGGGGAACCCAGGGAGGAGTGACAAGGTTGGGGAAGACACCCCTTAGCCAGTCACTGGGCAGGCTTGGAGGAAGGGCCCACTGAGGGACCTCCTGGACCCTTGCCTCCAGGTTTCCTACTAGAGGAAGGAACAGACTTGGCCTTAGGGCACCAAGTGTGAGCCTGCTGGACCTGATGCTGGTGTTGCTGGGCCGGACGTGCCACAGCAGCTGAAGGGCGAAAGGGCTTATGCTGCTGTGGGCGGCCTTTGTCCTTCTGGGCAGATGTGACAGAGTCCAAGGTGGCACTGGACTTCAGTCCTCTAGAGATGGCCTTCCACTCCAGGCCCGAACAAGTTGGTGCCCAGGAAGGGACGTCTGCCAGCTTGTGCTGGGTGTCCGCCGTAAGGGGAGATCCGCAGCCAAGCTCTCGGCTCATGCCACCGCGCCGCTACTGAACGGCACAAGAGTCACCAATGTCCAATGAAGTTTGGAGTCATGTAGCCACTGCCCTTCCCTGATCCCGCACCTGCTTGACTGTCATCTGAAGGTGAGCCGGGAGATGAGGAATCACCTAATCCAGGGAGCCCATAAGGGCGTGTGAGAAATGTGCCATCAGAACGGCCAAGCTAGCTCGACGAAGGTCTAAGGAGGAAGCAGCGTAAACCTTCCACCCTGAGTAATCCAACTTTTGGGATTCCTTATCGGGTGGTTTGTCTACGTCCCGAGCGTTCCCGGAACACCGGAAAACGCTAGTGGTCACTAACCCCTCCGCAGAGGGGTGCTCCGAGAAACTGGAGAGTGAACCGGTGGGGACTGAATACTTTCAAGCCATCCTGGCCGAAGGTGCAGGACAAGATGCTGGCCGCTGCCACGACTCCAGGGCCGGGCCAACAATGGCTTCAGCCACTGGAAAGGCCTCCTTAGGGGAATCCCCCTCGGTGCAGTATCTCCGTAGGGGGATACTTGGCCTGTTTTCGATCGGGTTTGAGCTGCATCCCAGTAGACTGAGATGAGTCAAAGCATACCCAAAAAACGAGGATGGGCTCTTGTCCACCGACTGGCCCCCTGCAAACTCCAGGTCAATCTGCCTGGAGAACAAGGAGTCATCGTCCGACTCTGAGGAGTCTGCTAACAGCTGCCGAGCACCTGAGCCACCCTCTAACTGCTGAGGTGGATCGGGAGTGAGGGTGACAGACAACCTATGGGGCAACCCCTGACCTGACAGAGAATCTTTGGTTGGAGCCCCAGTCTTTGGTCATGGAGGAGGAGGTTCCACCACAATAGGTGGAGCAGCCGGTTTCGGACGAAGAACTGGCACTGGGGGCGGCTCCTCGACTACCATGAGGGGTTGTTTCGGCCACTCCGGTGACAGCCACTTAAAGGCCGGAGAAGGCGATGGAGTCTGCTTGTTACCAGTCAGTAAAAGTTGCTGCCACATCAAGTCCTCGTAGTGCTGACGCAGCTTGTGCTGGAGCCTATCCTCTGAAGAGGACGAGCAGCGATGCCGCTTTCCATGGTGCCAAGACAGACCGATGATGTCGGCGGGACCTGGAAGAGGACTGAGACCTTTGGGGATGCCGAGGGTGGGTCAGAGATGGAACGGGGAAACCCGCCCCTCCTTCGGTGCAGGGACCTTAACTGGGGACTTCGGCACAGGAAAGTCCTTGGTAACCACCGGGGGAAACCGGTGAAGAAGGGTTGTCGGCTTCTCCAGTTGAAAAACCGTCCGATGGGTTGAGAAAAATCTCGACCGTGTCAATGGAAGTCTCGGCTGGCTGACCTGATGGGGATACCGTGAAGCCAGCAGCCGCAACCTCGACCAAAGTAAGAGTAGACTGTCCGGTGAAGGGGCTCTCTCTCACTCCCACGAACGTAGATGGTGGAACTTTCCTTTAGAGTCCTTTCTGGACCTACTGGAATGTCCCGATAGCCCTTCTCCCTTAGTGGAGAGGGACTGACAAAGCTCCTTAAAAGAAGCAGTGTAGGAGGAGCTCAAGGAGAGCGGGATAAATGCCGTGGCTGAGGAGGAAGAAGCGGCCTGGGCCACCTCCTCCTTGAGGCGATCATCTGCTCAACTGTTCCATGGAGCCTGCTGGACACTGTAGACCTCCTTAGACTTGACTGAAGAGTACAGTTTTGCGGGGCGCCCAAGAAGTAGTCTGGCAGCGTAGTCCTCCAAGACCAAAGCCGAGAAAGACCTGCATAATTGGCAGGCCTGCGAATCGTGGCCAAGCCACAGGCAGTAGATGCACGTGGAGTGCGGATCGGTCCGGGACATCTTCTGCCCACAAGGGCACCAATGGAAGCCGGGAGTCGATTTGTCCATCACAGCCAAGAGGGAAGACAAAGACCCTAGTCTTGTAAATTTTAAAATTTGTTTCGGGAAATCCAAAGAGTGTGGATTCAAGCCTAAAACGCAGAGTGCAAAGGAGGGAACCTGAGCTTCCAAGCGGTAAGGAACATCTGGTGTCATGGTGCGGAGCCAAGGGTTTTACCACCCGGGAGGGTGGGAGGAGCCAGCTTAAAGACCTTACGGCAAGATTTAAAGCAGCAAGGAACCTGCTACAAAGTGTGGATTGAACATATCCATGTCCCTACAACAGTGGGTTCTGTATACACTCCAAATGTGGAAGACCCAGGGTCCTTTCAGAAACTTGCCTTGGATATGGTCTCCCTACAGTGTCCCTGAATTGGGGAAGAGAACTACATTTGTCATGGATATGGTGCTTGATAGGTCCAACCCCACCCCAATACAGACCTCGCGGAATACCAGAGCCCTGAGGGAAGTAGAAGAGGTCTTCCACTTGATGGATGTGTGGAGTCACCAGAATCCGTCTAGGCATGATTACAGTTTTTCTCATGCACATCATTCATATGCAAGGCTGGCTCGGCTGCCGGTCAGCTCCACTCTCCTCCTGGGGGTTGGGGATACTAAATACTCCTCAATCCTATTTTCAGACCATGCCTATCTGATGGCTTCAATCTCTCCGGGGGAACCCAGACCCTGGCGCTTGGACCCCCTGCTCCTACAAGAAGGATTCTGTAGACTACATGTCTGGCAACATAAAGGAATTCCTGCAACACAATAAAAAGGGGACACGAAACGCAGGACCTGCTGGGAGGCGTTTGAGGAGTTTTAGGGGACAGGCTATTGCTTATTCAGCCCACAAGTAAAAGTTATCCATGAAAGAATATGGAAAGCTTCAATCTAAACTGGAGGCATATGAAGCAGCACATAGGCAGTGACCGTCACCATCCCTATACAGAGTGGTTCAGAGACTGAAATGGGAACTGAATGGGACACTCAGAAAGCAGGTTCTGATTAATCTATGATTTTTCTATATAAAAATGTGTTATTGAATGTCTCATGAGAGATGCTGAAACAGCCTGTGGAATGAAACCCCCTCCCAGGTTTTAGCTACAAGGTGGGACCTGGAAGGCCAAGAGAATTACAGGCTAGAAGATGCCTTAAAATTTAGTATCTCCTGTTTAAGTGACTAATTGCAGCTTGCCAATTGCCAAGATAGGTCATAAACTTATGACGTTCAGAGGAAACAGTTAATATTCACATGGTAATACAAAGGCATATTGCACCTCCGTGAGATCTGGCAGAGAGACATAACAAGTCCTTTGATGTCCTGGAAAGGGGAAGCTGCTCATAAGATCAAAGGAAGTCATGAGAAAATGAGTTGTGCTGAGGTCACAGAATACTTTGATAAGACGTCCTGTTTTGCAGAGATATATTTTTTTATATTCTGACAGGGAGGAGCTAGGTGACCTCACGCAAAGAGGCTGGCAAAGTCAGTTTTTTAAACAGTGTTCAGTTTTCCATTTTGACACAATGTTTGGACTCTGAAAAAGAAACATCTACAGCACTGTGAGATAAGAATACCTTAGAATAGACAAATCTAAGTGTATTAGTGGTAGAAATCTGCGCTTTAAAACCTTATTCTTTTAAGTGATTTGTGTTTTGTGATGTATGGTTCTGTATTTACTTTTTTTTTTTTTTTTATCTATTTTGAAGTAAACCTCTACTTTAGAGACTACTTGGTGTGCCTTTGAAATTCTTTTTCTCGACAAGGGAAGCATATGTGGTTAAAGCTGACACTGTACAAAACTTACTGATTTTACCAAACTGGGAAAGGTAAGAATTTATTCTGAGGTCTTTAGAGTTTTAAGGGTTCATTTTGTACGCCTGGTTAGGTGCCCATAGGCGAAAGATATCTGGCCCCACCGAAGAGCAGAATTATCTGAGCCTGTACATTGGCTATGCTAACAAGAGGTTCACAGTTTGAATCCCTCTAGAACGGAGACCAAAATTTGATTCGAACCCACAAAACAGACAGGAGGGGTACCCCGTTTCTGTTAACTGTTCACAAGACTGCGCTCGGAGGTTGGCACTGTGGGAGCAGAGGGCCCGACCTGCTGAGTGGGTTTGTGACACTGAACCTCCAGAGTACCATGTTGCTTGAATGCTCAGTCCTCCTGTCTGAAGCAGGGGCTTACTTTGATGGGGATGGGGAAATCTAACGTAGCAGCTGAAGAAACGGGGGAGAGAGAACCATTGGCCAAATCCAACCAAGATCTGGCTCTTTGACCCCGCTCACCCAGTGGATTGGGGAGGAATTTAATCACTTTTACCAACAGCTGTATACATCAGAAGTCTCCCCCACAGCTCAGCAGTTTGAGAACTTCAGCAAAGCCCCACTGCCTCAGCCCCCCGCCCCCGAACTGTCTAGACTAGACACTCCCCTGACTATGGAGGAGGTCCTAGGGGCAGTAAAGACACTAAAAACCGGGCAAAGCACCTGGATCCGACAGGCTCCCTATTTATTTAATCAAAACTTTATCACTTCATTAGGGGAACTATCTTCAGGACATACTAACAGAGCCTGGAGGCAGGAGTTCTGCCCCATCCACACGGTTGACCATGATCACTTTTACCATAACAGGGGAAGGATCCCACAGCATGCGTCTCCTGCTACCCATCTCTGACAGCATATTACAAAATACTGGCAAAAGCTGCGGTATCTCGGCTCGAACCCCTTTTGCCATCACTGATCCACCCTGATAAAACAGGATTTGTTAAGAGGAGATAAGGAAAAACACAACATTAGATGAACAGTCAACGTGTTTCATAAATGGGGAAAGAGTTCAGGCCCAAGGGGCAGCTATATTGGTGCTGGATGCAGAAAAAGCATTTGGCAGTGTGGAGTGGGGGTACATGTCCAAAACGCTGAGGCGGTTGGGGATTGGTCCAGGCCTCCTGGGTTGGGTCCGTACTATGTACTCCTCACCAACAGCACAGCTGACTAATGGAGAGCTGACTCAACCATTCCCGCTGAGCAGGGGAACGAGACAGGGTTGCCACCTGTCTCCACTCATACGCTCTCTCTAGAGCCACTGACAGCGGCCATCAGAAATAATGGGAGCATTCAGGGATTCTAAGATGGGGGAAGCGAACATAAAGTAGCACTATACGCAGATCTACTTCTATACCTCCAGGACCCAGTGAGGGATCTTCCAGCACGCTACAGGAGTATGGAGGTCTCGCGCCGTAAGGTCAACTGGACTAAGTGAGCTCCTACCCACTGGACAAAGAAATAGGCCCCAATTGTCTCAGACTCTGGGCGGACTGGTCATGGTCACTAAATTGCTGTATAGGTCGTATAGCTAAATTGCAACTGATTTCTAGCTTGTTTTGTACAGATTCTTGTTCACTTGATTTTTCCTTGTATTTACTGTTGCCTACATGCCCTCTGTTGTAACCTCCCGGGTTGTGCCTGAAAATAGGCAACCACGCCGTCTAGTGTGCCTACCCAGTCAACAAAGCCTAAATAAATAAAATACAGCTACGCAGATCAGGCTCTCTTCTGGTAATCCTTTCCTATACTGCACACAGGGCTCAGCACGAGAGGTTTCTATTGTCCCAAACCCCTTCTCTTTCTCGCTCTCTTCCCATCTGCCTGGTCTCATAACGTCTCAATCCAGGGCCTAATATATATGGAGTATATCTTTCTATAGATCTTAAATTCTGTACTTTTCAATTGATGTTCCATTAGCAAGAACCGAACCACCAGAACCCTTTCCGACATCCAATCACTGATGCCAATGCACGGCAGCTGGGCCTTATTACTAGCGATTGCTAATACCACCGTCCTTGATCCCAGTAACTCCCAGCATTTTCCACTCAGATTCCAACCTCTGAAGTGGCTCATCAGGGGGACTTCTGCCAGTGCCACACTGGAGCACCTGAAGGGCTGCCACCCCGCCGGGGGCCAAAACATCACTCCCCAAAACTGACTTTCCCCACCTCCACAGGCTGCTCAACTACAGAGTCCCAACTCCGCGGTGGTCACCAACCTGGGGATTACGAGTAGTGCTGCCACCACCCCACCCTCAACTGTTCGGGCTGCCACTTAACCATGTCCCAGGTCCTATTGCCAGAGTGGGCCCACCCACAGGAACCCTTCTGACCCACTGCTGAACTCACCCACAGGCACAATTTCTTTGGGCTTTAGGTCCCATCAGTGCTTACTCTACCCTACCAAGGTGCCGAAGTTCACTTGGCGGGGCTCCATTTTCTTCTCCCCAGGCTTTGATTCCCACAAGCACCGATGGGCCCCTTTTCTCTGGCTCCCTTTTTTACTCATACTCAGTCACTTTCCAGCATCGCGGGTTTTCAAGGGTGGACAGCCAGGGTGGCTAGCTACCCACCCATAGCCCTCCAGCCACACCTGTGTGCTGCCCCCCCCCCCAGACTTCTCTCTTCAGGTCTTCCCCCGGGCCTCCCTCAAATGGCACCAAAATCTTCCTTTTTTGTACCCCCAACGGAGGGGCCCCCTGCTGGCAGCAAGCAGGTCCTACCTCCCTGACACCACAGTTCCCAATTTCTCCCCAACTGCATAGCCCTCAGAAATTTAATGAGTAAGTACCCAAAAGGTGCTTACATACAAAACAAGCAAGACTTAATTACAGTGAGGAAAAGCAAGACACAGAACCTTACAGCCACTTGCAAGTCAGTTGCTAGAACAGACTTGCATACTTCTGTTTTGATTTTGTGAGGTGGAGAGGAAGATTCAGGAATTACAGAGCATTCCAAGAGGACTGAAACATAGAAACTGTCAGCAGATAAGGACTGCCAGGCCCATCCAATCTGCCCGTAAGCCAAATTCATTATGACCTCTGACCCCAACTGGTCAGTGGCTTCCCCTCCCTCTGCCCCAGGCATGTTTAAACCCCTCCACCATGCTCTCACCACCTCCTGTGGCAGACCATTCCATGTGTCCACCACCCTTTACGTCAAGAAAAACTCACATTCCCTCTCAACATACCATCCTCCAATTTCATATCATGCCCCCCCCCTTGTTCTTGTACCCCTCCTGTACTGGAAGATGTCTCCCCCATGCACCTTGTTGATGCCCTTAGAGAGCTAGTGGGGGGTTGGGGCGTGGATAGCTACCGGTAATGGCAGACGTGTGTTAGCTGGCTCCTCAGGGCATCTAGTTTAATAATCTAAAAAAGCTGTTTTGCCTCCCCCCCTTACAAAATTGCTATTCTAAGCTTCAGTCGTGCACTGCGTCTAGCAAAAATAAAAATTGCCAAGGGAGATTTCAATTTGATGTTGCAAAACCACCAGTCAGGGAAGCTAGGCGAGGCGTCTACAACACAGCAGGCCTGAAGCATGGAGGGTGCGAGCAGGTTGGATGGGCCAGACCTGGATGTGCTTTCCAAAAACACTTGGGAGTTCCTTCAACATTATTGCAGATGTAACAAGAAATGAAAGCAGGCTTCTTAAGTCTTACTGTTCAACTCACCCACCAACAAGGAATTGTAATGGGGCTATCCAAGTCATCTGCTCAACATTCCATGCAGATCGCAGAACTACAGCAAAGAGTGAGCAATTTGGAGGATACATTGGCTGAGGTTTCGGCAGACAGGAATGAATCGAAATCCACACTGGAGGAATTAATGGCGAGGATTGATAATCAGGAAAATAGGTCCAGACGTTCAAATTTGAGCATAATTGGGCTCCCTGAAGATATGGAAGGCCAGGACGTGGCGAGTGGCCTACAGAAATGGTTGGTATTGCAGTTGGTCCTCCCAGGCGAGTATGGGGATTTCAAAATTGAACATGCACATCGAGTGGGTCGACCTCCTAAACCTGGTGAAAGAGCCAGGCACTGCCTAATTAAATACATGCATTTTACAGATAAAGAAAAAATGCTGCAGAAAGTTAAACAAAGAGGTCCGATCCTGTATGAGAATACCAAAGTATATATTTACCAGGATTTCAGCAAGGATTTGCAGAGTAAGTAACAGAATTTCTCCCAAATCAAAAATAAGTTTCATAACCTTGGATGGTCCTTCGCTTTCCGCTACCCGGCCTGTCTGCAGATAGATCGCCCAGGGCAGACCCCTCGCTTCTTCCTGTCCCCCAGAGAGGCTGAGAGATGGATCGCAAAGGAGGAGACCAGGTGAGAAAGGGCCCAAGCCGTAGGTACCAGACATTGTTAAGTATATATTAATTAGGGTTTGGTTCATTCCCCGGGGGGGGCTCTTATTTCCTCGGCGTAACTGCCTGAGCTGCTGTATTTCTAAGTTCTTGATTGCAGTTTATTCTGCTGAGGGGCCGCCTGGGTGCTACAAAATTGTACGATTACATGGGCCTGCAGCCATCACTTATTTCTTTGAAGCCTTTTACACCCGACCTTGTCTGGGGGCATGGGCAACGATGGGTAGGCTAATTACTTTATTGTAGAGATTGTTGGAATGCCTGTAAAGCTTTGTCCGCCTGCTGAGAAAATAAATGCGACTAATGGACTTCATGTCATCAGATCTGAACTCTGTGCAGTTTTAGTTTCATCTACTTAGTACGAATTAAAGGAAAAATGAACGCAGTGGTAAATGTTAACTTTGTCTGCTTGCTTTGTGTTTACAGCTTGGCATCAGTTCTAGCTGGACTATTAAACTGCCCTATATTACCACGCAATGAACAATTCCAATTTCTGCCAACTGTCGATATTGGGGGTTTTGGCAAGAACGTTCTTGCTCGCTGGTTTGGGGAAGACGAGGGCTGGGGATGTTTGGAAGGGAGGTCGGGCTGTTTCGGATGGTTCAGTGGAGTGCTGCGCACATGTTTGGAGATGGAGGCAGCCGATGCCAATCTCAGAGAGTTATCTGTCTGTTCCATACTCTGCAGAAAATGCTGTGGGCACCCTCTAGTTTCCTTTGGTGGTGTTGCAGTTGGGGAAAGCGCATGGGGAAATTGGGACTGGTGGGTTGGGTTGAAGGGAACATCTTGGGGTTTTGGATCTCTCTTATTAAAAACTGTGGTTCGGGATGTGCATGTATTAAAGCTAGGGTACTGCTATGCAAGGGCTTATATAATGGTTTCTGATATTAAGATAGTCACATGGAACATAAATGGGGTGTAAAACTATTCTCAAAATGTAGAAAGTTTGACAGAGGTACACCGGATAAAGGGGCAAATATTACAGGAGATGCATTTCTCTATCAGTGAGGCTTGCAGGACTGCTGCTTTCATGTGTGGTTCATGGGTATCCTTTTCGTTTTCATCCAAGGCCAGGTGAGCTTCGATTTGGTTGCCCAGGGGTTGTACCGTGGAGTTAAGACTCCTTTATGGACTCAGCAGGGTGTTACACGCTTGCAAAGCTTAGTTTACCTGGGGGTGGTATCCTACTACTTGGGTCTGTATATGCTCCTAACATTGAAGAACTGGGTTTCTTCCCAAGGCTGGCATTGGATAGGGCATGCTGGGGTGGCCCATAGGTAGTTGGGGGGGAAGGGGGACTAACTGTGTTAGACACAGTGTTGGACTGCTCTAAAACCACTGTGGTTCCTATGTCTAGAAATAGGAAGACTCTAGAGCAGATTCAGGGGGAAATGGGCTTAACGGACGCCTGGTGACACTTTCACCCCTCAGATAGGTATTATAGCTTTTTTCCTCCCCACTCCCACCAGTCTTATGCTAGAATAGACGATCTTAGTTTCGACCTCATTACTGTATAGGATTGGAGAGGTGAAATATCTTCCAATGCTGGTGTCTGATCACATCCCCCACTCCTTATCTCTTGGCTGCTTGGGCTCCAGTGTCCCAGCGTAGTTGGAGGTTGGACCCTCTTCTTTTAAAGGATCCCACATACAGCAAGCAAATGAGGGGGAAGCATACAAGAATTCTTGCTTTATAATACGGGGGGGGGGGGAAGAGTCTCATGCAGCTAGGTGGGAGGCTCTGAAGGCATTCATCAAGGGTCAGACCATCCTTTGCATCCCATCGTAAGAAAGAAGAAAGGGAGTTGCCCTTCCTCAGACTCAAGATCTCAGCTTGTGAGATGGCCCATAAAAGTAAACCCTCGAAGGAGTTATATAATGTAATCCCAACGCTTAAGATAAATTTAATGTCCTAAATAGCGCTAAATTGGAATGCTCAATTTTACTAGCTAAACAGGAGCTTATTTTGATTGAGACTGTGGGGCAAGTTTCTGGTGGCAGATCAAGTGAAGAGAAGCCGAAGGAGAGTGAGAGATTGCTGAATGGGCGGGGGTGTTCTACATGATACTGAGTGTATTAGCAAAGTGTTTGTAAACTTTTATAAAGAATTGTATACATCAGAGTGTTAACCCTTCAGCAGGAACTGACTGCCTTCTACAGGTCAAGCCTCGCTGAATAAATCAGCAGAACACGACTCTAGGAGGTTAGAAACCCCCTTGACTAGACAAGTACACACAGCGGTAAAGGCTTTGAAAGGTGGGAAGGCTCCTGGCCCACACAGCACCCCCAAAGTTTTTTTTTTTTTTTTTTTTAAATCTTTTGCCCCCTGCCATTACACCCCCTATTTGACATGCCAGAGGAAGGGTTACAGCGGGACATCTTGCCCTCCTCCATACAGTCCGCAGTAATTACTATCCTGCCCAAACCTGGGAAAGATATGACCAAGTGTATTTCTTACCGACCCATCTCTTTACTAACAGCAGATTACAAAATTATGGCGAAAGTGATGGCCATCCGTTTGGAAACTGTGTTACCTTTGTTGATCCACCAGGATCAAATGGGTTTTGTAAAGGGGCGTCAAAGAAAACATAAAACAAACTCTAAATGTCATTTACAGATGGGGTTGAAAGAAAAGGGCACACAGAGCTGCAATAGTTGTATTGGATGCAGAAAAAGCTTTTGACCGTGTGGAGTGGGACTATCTATTTGAAACTTTGGGGAGGATGTGGTTGGGATCAAACTTCTGTCAATGGGTGCATACTCCATATACAGATCCCTCAGCCCAAGTCATAATTAATGGCAGTCTTTCTAAACCCTTTATTTGTGAGCAGTGTACACGTCAGACTTGTCCCCTGTCCCCTCTACGTTCCATCTCTGGAACCCCTAGCAGTGGTCCTGCGGGCTCAGTCTGACAGAGGGTTTCACGGGGGAGGGGGGGGGCGCTGTGCATAAGATCTCCATGTATGCAGATGACCAACTGGTGTATTTGCAAAACCCTGCATGGGATCTCCCTGCAGTCCATAAGCTCATGAGGGAATCTGGTGCTCTGTCTAGACATAAAGTGAATGACAAAGAGTGAGATACTACCTATAGTTACTGTGACAGAGCGCAGCAGATTGCCATTTTGGGGGTTTTGCAGCTAGTCACACAAATAAAGTATCTGGGGATTCAGATTTCAGCATCAGTTGGTTGCCTGTATGCCCTTAATTAGAGGCCGTTGCTGACCAGACTCTTGGAGGACTGAACGTTGGATTGCCCTTCCCCTCTTTTTTGGGAAGGGTGGGTACTATAAAGATGACAATTTTACCACGATATCTGTATCTGTACCAGTCTGTCCCTATTAGTCCCACAGAGTCACTTCAGATGTCTGTACACAATGCTACACAAATTTTTATGGAGGGGGGCAGGGCAAGAATACGTAGAGCCATACTATTTCAATCCCCTGGTAGGAGTGGTGTCGGGCTGCCAGACTTCAGGGCCTATTATTGGGCTGCCCAGTTAGCATTTGTTCCACAAGGGTGCAGGAAGGATACTCTTGCTTGGTTGAGGGAGGAGGAGATGCTACAAAAGCAGTCTTAAACTACTTACTGAGTGGTAACCTAGGGAGGCAGTATAGCGCAGTGGTCTAAGGCTCTGAGCTGCAAATCTGGTGACATCCAGCAGACCAGACCTGGGTTTGAATCCCATAGCTTCCACTTGCATACTGTGTGACCCTGAGCAAGTCACTTAACCTCCTTGTGCTCCCAGGTCGCTCCTGTAAAAAAGCTTTCAGCTTAGTTTGCTATACCTGGTTAAACAACTAAATAAAAAAACTCACTCCCCTGGCTTGCCAGCACGAGAGTTCACTGATTAGCGATCTGGAAGTGGGTACCAGTATATTGGCTGGAAAGGGGGCACTTCACCATATGAGAGTCTGATTGGTGCTGTGAAACTGAGGGGGATCCTACTCTCTGCAACTCATCCAGAGACTGTGGCATTGGACCAGGGTGGGTCTGTCTCATGAAGCTCAGCTATGGGGGAGGGTTAATTTGTAGCTTCCAAGACCTGCGTACCAAGTGGGGGCTCCAGACAGGGGATTTCTTCGTATAAGGCAGCTATTTGGGTCCTCTGTCATTTAATGAGGGGTGGTCATCTCCATTTCAGGAGGAGCTGTACAGACCTCAGCCTGGAGGTAAGCCACTATCAGTCTTTTACCATACCATTATGGGGAGGGATGAGGAGTTGCCGCAGGTGGGTAAGATGAAATGGGCAGAGGACCTCTCTACACATAGATTCGTATACATGGAAGTTGGCATGTTCTCATTATGTACACTGCTCATATAGTAATAGGCTGAGACAGATACAACTTAACTTTTTACACAAGGCATATATTACTCCTGAAAAGTTGCATACAATGGACAATTCTCATTCAAACATCTGTATGTCCTAAATGCAATACTGAAATTGGCGATTTCCTCCATATGACCTTAACCTGTGCAAAAATTGCCCCATTCTGGCATAGTATTCACAAAATTATGTCTCAAATTCTTGGATATGCACCCTCGAAGTCCACTATTGAACTTCTATTAGGAGCCGATCCAAAGCACCCCAATGGTTCTATGAGTAATTATGGAATATAGCCTTAATTAATGCTAGAAGGACTGTGACCCAGGTCTGGATGTCCCCCACTCCTCCTACAGCAAGTAGGTGGTCTAATAACATGCTTTCATGTTTGGCTCTTGAAAAAAGCACAAATGGGGCATCAAAACTGCTACACAAGTTCCAGGAGATGTGGGGTTCCCCGATTAAGGCGGGGTGGTTCCCTATATAATTAACTCACAAATCTATGCATTTCCTTTTTGTGTTCCGCTTGCGACTGTCAACTTTGTAATGGCAACTACTATGGACTCCTTTTGCGCTATTTGAGTATTGAAACTTGTGTCTTTTCTTTTTGTCAGATAAGGACCTCTGTTGCCTACCAGAAAATTATATTAATGATTATATAGTACTTGTCAACTCACCTAGCTAAGAACTGTATATTTAATTTTTGCAAATAGTGACTATGTGAACGTAAGCAACTTATAATTTGCAATGATTATTTAAGCCTGTACACATCTTGTCATTATTGCATCTCTATTTGTGTATCCTGAACCACTCAAACTATTTTGGAAAAAAAAAAAAAAAAAAAAAAAAGCTAGTGTACTACTTGGGATTAATAGTAATTTTCAGATGCAGTCAACTATCACTTCTTATATCTCAAGTATTTTCTTTTCTGTTTGTCTACTATTTACCTCTCCTTTCTCCAATCCCAGACTCTCGAGTGGGGACTCGCAGCACACCTCCATCCCACCTGGTCTGAAGGCTCAGTCCAGTCTTCTGGTTAGCTGAACTCCCATCTCCGCTCGCACCCGTTCCCCCGGCTTTAAGCCCCCTTGGGGTGGGACCTCCACTCTCCTATGACGACCTTTGAGAATCTGGACGGGTGTCCAGGGATTGGAGGGAGCACCGGTGACAGCCGACATTCGACAATGGGCATGGGGGTGGCTCCTGGACCCCACCTTCTACCAGGATCGGGGTATTTCCTTGTTCTGCGTTCCCAGAGCTCAGGCGTGCAATGACGTCTTGCATGCAGGGTGCGCGCTCCCGCACACCCTCGTTAAGATGTCTGCCGCAGTTCTCCCCTGCAATGCTACAAGCTACTGAAGTTGTGTCCCCCCAAGGATGTCAACTGAGAATTTTAGGAGGGCTGTATCAGTGCCATGGTACTGCCTAAAGCCATGTTGCGTGGTGGCTAGCAGCTGGTTAGCCTCAAGGCAGTCACTGAGCTGACAGTACACTAGCCTTTCTGCATCTTGGTTAGAGCACAAAGCGAGATTGGCCTGTAGTTACCAATGGATTCCCTAGAGCCCCTTTATGGATAGGGGCCACCACAGCCTGTTTCCAGGTATCGGGAACTGTACCTTCCAGCAAGGATCTGTTGATTAGCCATGTGATGGGTAAAGCGATGGCTGGTGCTGCGGCCTTAAGTACCTTAGGGCAGATGCCATCTGGTCTGCCAGGACCTTTGGCTTTGATTGTCTAAGAGGGGGAGAACCTCCTCGACCTTAACTAATTGCAGGTGGAAAAGCAGCAGCATGGGGTAGGTTACCTCAGTGCAGGGAGGCACAGAAGGGGTTGGTGTAAGGCTGGACTTGTAGCCATCAAGGTTGGTGAAGTAACTGTTGAAGGCAGTGACAATTTCATGGCAGTCTTAAGTCATAAGGCCATTAATTTCAATAGGGCCAAGGGAGGGGTTACTGTTGCCCTTTATTAGATCACTGATGTGGGACCAGAATGACAAAGTGTCAGCCAGAGTAGTTTACTGGAGAAGCTTGACACTTTTTGCAGTCTTGGTGGTATGCTTGGACTCATTCACAAGTTTTTTTTTTATAGGACACAAGGTCTGCGGGTGAGGCAGAATTTTTATAACACTTCCATGCCTTGTCCCAGTTCAAAGATTTGAGCTCTGATGATCCATCTATGGCAGCCACCTTTAGTATGGAGCTTCCTAAATGGGGTGAACACATTCGCTGCAGAGCTGAGGGAGTTCTGGAAGAACTCCAGGGCTTGGTCAAGAGTTGGGAGGTGCCGTATCGGGGTCCAGTCAAGGTTGCTGAGGTACACATTGAAGGCACCCTCCGAGAATTTGTAGTCTCAGGTGGAGAATATCTTTGGAGGGACCTGGGGGAGCGATTTTTCCAGATGCAGAAAATGGGAGAGTGCTCACTAAGAGCATCAGCCATGATACCAGCAATCAGAATGTTGGAGGGGTGAGACACCAGAGCCCAGTCAAGGGTAGTATGGTTCCCCGTTCTGTAGTTGGCCCTAGTCGTTTTGGAGGTGATTTGTTCCAGGTTAGCATCTAGTAGCAAGGCCCTGAAGGTCTTCTCAGTGTCCTGTGCCCAGTTAAGATTGAAGTCCCCAGGGATCAGGAGTTCCAAGGAGACCGCATCGGCATGGACCTTGGTAATGGTTTCCAAGGCTTGGAAGGCCGCCTTAGGAGGGTGTTAGGGCAGCTGACCGTAAGGTGTTTTGTATTGCCAAGGGTAATTCTAATAAAGACCGACTCACTGCCGGAGTGATCAGTGCAGGGGATGTGGGTAGGGGCAACATCAAGGGAGTCCCTGGCATATACGAGTACCCCACCCCCTCTTTTGCCTTCCAGACCTTTGCGGAAGGAAGTATAGCCAGGCACTGCCACCTCGTGAGATAGAGTATGATACTTAGGCCATGTTTCAGACACAGCCAGTACATCTGGGTTGTAGAGACATCCAACCCTGTACCTCCTGTATTTCTGGACAGAGGCTAAAGACATTCATGTGGGCTGTTCTTAAGTCCTTGGAAGATGCCCAGCGCAAGTCATGGGGCGAGCCTAGAATAATGTTGGCAACCAGAGGGCCAGGGTTGAGTTCAATGTCACCAGCTAAGAGCAGCAGGAACAAGAGAAAAAAACTAGAGCTTTAGGGGATAGAGATAGCAGCCCCCTTTGCTGTGCTTTGCATGGAAATGAAGGGCTAGGTAGCAGACACCCTTTTCAGTGAGCATGTGGGACACAAAGAGGTCACACTCTGTTCAGCTGGATAACCTGGTATAATGGGAGGGGAGTGGATGTGATGATGCTTATCTGGGTATCCTGACCTGTGTAAGCACATAAGCCCGCCAACCCACGCTAGAGGTGGGATGTACAGAGCTACCAGAATTGGGGCTCTGTAAGCTAGACCTTAGGGATGCTTCCATTTGGGCATGTGGAAGTGTGCCAGGTGAGAGTGGGGTCCGCAGGACCAAGTGATGGCATTTTGTATTTGGTAGATGGCTGAGGGCAAGAGAGAAGGTCAGACGGGCTAGATGGGGGGGAAGGAAGAGAGAGACTAGGGATAGGTCAATGGATAAATTGATTGCAGCAACACAGGAGGATCAGGTGCTGGTCAGCTATAGTCAAGGCCCCTGGAATTCTGCGGTTCTGTGGTTGCGGAATTTGCAGCAGAATTTGCATCATGCCGCAGAATATATAGTGCAGCAGAATTCATCGTTTTTGGTGAATTTTCATATAAATATACTGTTTTTCCATAGTGTCAGGCTTTCTTTCCCACCTCGTTTATCCTGAAGTCCCTCCTCTATGCTCAGCATGTCATCGATGACATCACATCATATTTAGCCAATGACAGGACTGCATTCTGCCAGAGAAATGAATAAATCATGCCGAAGAAATCAGAAAATGCTGCCGCAGAACACCAGGGGCCCTGGCTATAGTGCACAAGACATATCTGCAGGCACAAATTCCGAGAGAAAAGAGGAGATCCGCACACCCCCTTGATTCTAGACAGCCAAAAAAAACTGACTGGAGCTCTGAGACCACGAATGGACATGCACTAACTGTGCAGCCTCTGGTGGCTGCTTCTGATAAGCTGCAAGTGGAAAAGTAGGGTGATTGGGTCAGAGCACCTATAAAAGGCAGAGCCCGCCAAGGGTGATGATGGGGCAGCCGATGCGGTGCATCGGCAGGGATCCTCCAGTGCAGGTCGCAGCCTCAGATGCAAGGAAGCAGCCTTGGGGCGCCCAATAGTCATACCTGATCACCGCTGTGATGGCTCCTTCAGCCGAGCAGAGGGGGCTCTTAAGGTTTGCCCCGAAGTGACTGCCTGTATGGGGGTGGAGGGAGGAGCTGTAGCTCTAACTACGGCTTCCAAGAACACTGCAGGAATTAAAGAGAAAAGCACTGGTTAAATAACGGACCTGAGAGGGGGAAGGAAGGGGTGGAGAGAAGAGAGAGGGTAGTGGGATCATAAATCAGGCTTGCAGCAGTCTGAAATACACCAATTCTGTCAGAAATACATCACAATACACTTAAGCACCATGAAATTTCAGATCAAGTAAGGGATTAACTAGCGATTCATTTAAAGAAGGCTGGCTAGACAGATTGACTTTATGCAGGCAGACCAAGTATGTGGTGACTAAGTATGAAAAAAAGAAAATCACGACTAAATTGAAAATAGAGGGGTTCATTGGTGAAAAGTGGGGTTTAAACTTGTGAAGGCGGGAGGGATGGGAGAAAAGGCTGTTAAAGGGGGGGTCCGATAAAGGAGAGATTGTCTCCACCCCCCCCCCCGGGAGCTGGAGGAAAAGGACTGGTAAAGTGCAGACCAGGGGAAAACGGAATCCCCATGGGAACACGAGCAGGGGAAATGGAAGTATAGGGAAAGGGTGGAAGGTAATCCTGCTAAATGCCAGGAGCTTGGGCAATAAAATGCCCGAGCTCCAGGAAATGCTAACTGAGGGAGCGGTGGATGTGGCAGTGGTCACCGAGACCTGGGCCACTGCAAGACACGACTGGGACCTGAACCTGGAGGATTACACTATGTTCAGGAAGGACAGGGGGGAGGGAAGGGGAGGAGGGGTAGCAATAGTCAAAAACTGCATTGGCATAGGAGGAGTACAGGAGGCGGAGGGAACCATGGAGGTGATTTGGGTCACCTTGATAACAAGGGGGGTAAGAGAGTAAAAATAGGGTGGTGTATAGACCCCCTGCGCTGGAGGAGAGTCTGGTGGCAGATGTTGGGAGACACTGCAGATTGGGCAGAGGAAGGGTGGTGGTGTTGGGGTACTTAAACATGCTAGGAACAGACTGGGAGACTATGACATCCTCGGTGGCCAGGGAACAGAGGTTGTTGGATGTCTTTCAAGACGTGTTCCTAACTCAGCAGGTGGGGGAACCGACCAGGGAGGCGTGGGTACTGGATGTGGCCCTGGCAGACAGTGACCAGATTGGGGGCCTGGAGGTAAGGGACCCGTTGGCGGGGAGTGATCATGCCATGGTCTGGTTCTGCAAGGACCTAGGAGGGGTATAAGACTGCACAAAGACGGAGGTAACAGACTTCAGGGGGGCGGATTTTAAGGAAAAGGGAAGGCTCCTTAAGGAGCATTTGGATGTGATTGGGTCAGACATGGATGCTGACAGTAGGTGGGAAATAATCAGGAGAGCAGTGCAGGATGCTACCAGCACCTGTGCCAGAGTAAGATGAAAATGCGGTGGGCCGAAAACCCTGCTGGTGGACCAGGGAGGTCCAGGAGGTGGTGCAGGGAAAGAAGGCAGCCTATAGGCAATTCAGGTGCTCAAGGAGTGAAAGAGATCGAGGGGAGCACGAACTGATGGCGAGAAGGGCCACTAGGGTGGTGAGGGTGGCTAAGGCAAGGAAGGAGCAGAACCTGGCCAGGGAAATTAGGAGAAGGAACAAGCGGTTCTTTAGACACATTGGGGAAAAACAAAGGGTGAAGGGGCAAATTAGCAGGATTAAAACAGGGGAGAGATGGGCACAAGACCCGGGGGAGCAGGCTGAGATACTAAATGAGTACTTCACCTCAGTTTTCACCAAGGAAAATGGGGGTGCTGCATCATACATGGGAGGAGACAGTGATACTGAGGAGAGGAGGACCCTTACGGATCGGTGGGTCTGGGGAGAGGGGGAGGCATCACTGGCGGGGGGGGGGGAGGCTAAGCAGGGAGAAGAGGTAGCGGAGGTGGAAATCACAGCAGAGAGCGTGAAGGGAAGCCCTCAGGTCCCTTAAGATAGAGAAAGCACCAGGGCCGGATAAATTACATCCCAGAGTGCTGAAGAAACTTGAGGATGTCCTGGCGAAACCCCTGGTGGAGCTTTTCACCATCTCTCTGAGGACAGGGTGGGTGCCCCAGGACTGGAAGGTGGTGCATATAGTGCCTATCCAGGGGGGAATCAAGGGAGGTGGCAGGGAACTACAGGCCTGTCAGCCTGACATCGGTGGTGGGCAAGGTGATGGAGAGCATTGTCAAGGAGAGGCTACGGGAGACCTGGAAAAGTCAGGGCCCAGATATTCAAAAGGGTTGCGCATGGCACACAACCCACTGATGCGCCTGGTGCGATATTTAAAAGGGAAAGTGCGCCACACAAATCCCGATGCGCCGGGGTGCATCAGTAATGTATGCAGGCACAGGTAGGGGTGCGTGCCCATGCATAAACTGCACAGCCAGATATTCAGCCTGGGCTGTGCAGAGTTATGCAGGCGCAACCCCTATCACCTGTGCCTGCTCAAAGTTACGCCTAAAAAAAAAAAAAAAAAAAAAAAAGGAACAAGTCTAGGGCCACCCACAGCCGAGCTGCCGCATTGCAGGGCACAACACAGCAGCTGCCACCTGTGGGTGGCCATCACCTGTTCCCAGCACCTGGCCCCCATGCCCTGTCCGGCGGGCATAAGTATCCCCAGTCCAATATCCCTGGTGGTCCAGTGGACGTGATTAGCCGATTCGCGGTGGCATCTCCCCAAAGTCCAAAATACCTGGTGATCTAGTGGTCCCCCCACCCACTGAGCCCCCAGTCAGCACCCCACCCGCCTGCCGCCCGCCGCTTCGGTATGGCTGCACCCATTGGTTTCAGAGCAGAGCCAATGGGCGTGCCTTCTCTACTAGTCAGTCCAGATATGTGAATCACATACCTGGACTGAACTAGCATGGCTGCACTGCCCATTGGCTCATGCTGAACCAATGGGGCGGTAGCCATACTAGCGCAGGTGGGTGGGGTGCTGCCGGCCGACTGGGGGAGAGCGTGGTGGGGCCCAGTGGCAGGTGGGTGGGGGTCCACCAGATCACCAGGGATTTCGGACTTGGGGGTGAGGAATGCTGCCACGATCGGGCCCCGTAGTGTCCACTGGGACCCCCAGGATACTGGACTTTGGGGGGGGGGGGAGAATACAGTCGCGGTCCACTGGACCACCAGGGATAGGAGACGTTCTTTGTCCCTTACAGGACGTTCCGAGATCGGGCTGCAGGGGGAGTCGGTCCCTGACGGCTGCTGCCTGGCAGGGCGCCAGTCGTCGGGGATCGGCGCACCTAAATGCTAATGGCATGCAAATGGGGCTGTAATCAGATGCAAATGGCCCCCCCAGTGTGCCTTGCATAAATTATGGCCCCATTTGCATGTCACCCTTTGAATATCACAGGTGCTGTGCATGGCGCAATGGCACTTGTGCCACCGTATCTCAATGCTCCACTCTGACCACTTGCGCTGGCGCAGTTCCACTGCGCCATGCACAGTGGGGGTGGCCAGGGGGCGATATTCAAAGCAGTTACGCTATGTTGAATGTTGCCCTGGCCACACCCCTGCGCAACAAATTTGAGTGGCGCACAGGCTTGCGCCACAGAATGCTGCAGTTTGAATATCTGGGCCAGGGTGCCTGGATGATAGACAGCATGGATTCGTCCCAGGGAAATGGTGTCACACAAACCTTGTGGAGTTCTATGACTGGGTGACGAGTGCCTTGGACCTGGGTAGACCAGTGGATGTCCTCTTTCTAGACTTCAGCAAGGCATTTGACTCTGTTCCTCACAAGGGCCTGTTGGATAAGCTGGGAGAAATGGGGGTTGGGAACCAGAAGATCAGATGGATAAACAATTGGCTCCAGGACCGGACCCAGAGGGTCGCAGTTGGTGGGATAGTCTCATCCCCAAGGAGGGTCATTAGTGGGGTCCCACAGGGATCAGTCCTTGGGCCCCTCCTGTTCAACGCCTTCGTCTCTGACATAAGGACAGGTATCAGGAGTGAGATGAGTCTCTCTGCGGATGACTCAAAAGCGGGGCGGTGGTGGATGGGGAGGAGGGGAGGGTGGCCCTACAGGGGATCTGGAGCTCTGGAAAGATGGTCTAGAAAGTGGAAGCTGAGGTTCAGTGCAGGGAAATGCAAGGTACTGCACCTGGGACCAGAAACCCGGCCAAGTGTACACCCGGGGAGAGAATGCTACAAGTCTCGATGGCTGAGAGGGACCTGGGGGTGGTGGTGGATGTCAAGATTAACAACTCGGAGACTTGTAGGAGGGCAGCAGCCAAGGTCAACAGGATGCTGGGATGCATCGCTAGGGGGATCACCTCCAGAAGGAGGGAAGTGACACCTCCTCTGTATAACTGCTTGGCGAGGCCACACCTCGAGTACTGCGTGCAGTTTTGGAGGCCACACTTAAAGAGGGAAATTAAACTCCTGGAGAGGGTCCAAAGGGAGGGAAACGGAAACGTTGGGGCTTGGGGACAGGACCTATGGGAGAGGCTCAAGAGCTAAATATGTACACAATGGAAGAGAGAAGGACCGGGGACATGATAGAGGCCTGAGGTACATGAAGAGGGTAAATAGGGGAGGAGCAGTCAGGGTGCTTCGAAGGAAGGAGGAGGGGACAACTAGACTGCATGGGTGGAAACTGGAGGGGAAGATTCAGGGGAGAAAGGAGGAGGTGCTACTTCACTGAGAGGGTGGTGGAGCCATGGAATGCGCTGCCCAGGGGGCTGGTAGAGGCAGAGACGGTGGAGGGGTTCAAAAGGGGGTGGGACAGGTACAGGGGAAGGGTCCTGGAAGCAAAATCCAGTACAGCGAGAATATCCGGAACTGGGAAGGGAGAAGCCAGAGAAGGCGAGGGGGCAGCAAGGTCAGCTCCCAGGGTGGGGGCTGACCAAATGAGCAGACACGAAAGACCGTTAGGCCTATTCTGCTGGCATTTTAGTATGTTAGTATGACTTAAGCAGGCATAAACTAAGAGTAAACAAAACAAAACAAAACAAAAAAAAACACCACACAACTATCTCCACTTGTATGGAACTTAAAATAGTAGATGCGTGGAGCAGTCCAGGTCTGTGCGCCAAAGATGGCGCCAGGTAGGAGCAACGGTTAGAATTCTGACCCCCCTCATATGCATAGGTACAGCAATATTATAGTGCTTTGGTGTTGCGGGATTGTGCTGGCACTCCAGGGGCTTCTGAATAAGGGCCATCGGGAGTGCAAGGGCAAATCTGGATTAGCACACCCACAAATTCTATTTGCAGGTGCACTAATCTCTGAATATCAGGCCCATTGTGTTCAGGATTATAAATGTTTTTCTGTGTTTTGGGGACTACATCTTACTTAGAAAAGTGAGTCATAACTTAGGAATTCAAACCACATCGTTGCTGAGACCCTATATTCAGATAAATGTGCCTCCACACTCCCCCCTGGCTGCTGCAATCTTCAATTTGATAGCGAGGTGCTCCATCAGACTCAATATTGGGCCCAGTCTGTGCCAAGTGAAATTGCGCTGCTCTGACAGATCTGGGCTGTATATAACCCACAGGGAAAGGTACTGCCTGAAATGGGATAGCACCAAGACCTTTGTGGGCTATATTCAGCCGGAACATGCAAATGAGCTCATTGGGCATATAAGGCACTAAGGGGTCATTTTCATACCCATTATGTGCACCATTGTTATGAAGCGCAGCAGACCCTTAGTGCCATGCACATGGGAACAGTACATCCTGGTGGCACTTTGAGGGTGGTTGGGGTGTGGGATGTCAGCGGTCAGTTCAGGGAACCATCAGAAACTGGGGACTTATTTGAAACTGTATGAACAGAAGACCGGAGGGCAGAGAAACCACTATGCCAGCAAGGAGTATAAAGGGCAGCTTAGAGGAGCCAACGGTGGGGGGAGGAACCACACTGGACCACCAGGAATATCAAGAACAGCTTGGAGTAGCTATTGGGGGCGCGCCATACTGGACCACTAGGGAATAAAGAACAGCTCAGAGGAGCAGTCGAGGTGGTGGGACCACCAGGGAATATCGAGGACAGCTCAGAGGATCCATCAGATTGGGAGAGAAAGAGAGAAATGACACTGGATCAGTAGGGTAAGTGTAAGGGCTCAAACGAGAGAACCAGGGTGGTGACTGCAGTACAGCTGCCCTGCCTTCGGGGGTGGGGCATAGGATTTGTGCCCTGTTGAGACAAGATTTTCGGTGGCAGCAAATAGGGTCGCTTGGAGGGCAGTTCACCACTGCTGCAAATCTGACTATAGAGAGCACTGCACCAGTATGCATGAGAGAACCCCCTCATTTGCTTAGGCACAGCAATTTTTTAGCACTCTGATGCTACCGGGTTTGAAGGGTGCTCCCAGGGCTTCTGAATATGGATCAGCCAGAAGAGCTCAAACTCATGTAGCACCCACACTAACCATGTTGGAACACATGGCAGCTTTTAAAAATCAGGGCCTCAGTTGTCTATGATGCAAGAGATCCCAGTTGGGGGCAAGCTTAAACCATCTGCTTAGGATCCAGTAAGATTTTAGGTTAGTGTGCACATTCTTGTTCAAAAGTGTTTTCTCTTTCTGTAAAATACTTTATTCCCCATAGACTAACTTCTATAATTTTCTTCCATAGATAAATATTGTTGGTATTAAATATTTTAAACTTCATGCTTTGTGACTATATTTTTAAGGGTATAGATAACCTGGTATAATTTGCAAGTTTATGATCAGTTCCCCAAAGAGACAGGCTACTAAACTGTCCAAAGCACACTTATGCCTTGTACAGGGTGGGTGAGTGTCCTAGCTGTGACAATAGGGGTGGGTTGTTTGTCCTTGGGAAAGGCCATTGTACTGCATGAGCAGTGGCTGGTGCTGGGATTTGGACTTAAAAGATATCCCGAATGAGAATGAAGCTGGGGGTGTTAGCATATCAAAGTGGCAGCATCAGAAGGGTCGTAAAAACTGGTAGCACAGTATGGACTGTGTTCTGGGAAGACTAGTCTGCGACACCATCTTTGTTACCATTTTTCCTCTCAAACGAGACACTTCAACATTCCACAGAAGGCTGGGAGACAAAGTCCAGATTTACCTCATTGTGTTCTGGGGCATGGAGGGGAAGTCAATTAGCATCCAGGGCTCAGGGAGAGGTGGGCAGTGGAATCCATCCCTCTCTTCCATAGACTGGGGCAGAGTCGACTGCTGCCTGCTGGACAGAAAGAGACAGATCAGTAAATGACAGCACATCAGTGCATCCCCTTAACACTTAGGTAAATTTTCAAGGGGCTGAAAAAGTGTTTCAGTCTTTAACCAGCAGCCCCCACAAAACATTACACTGGATTACTGTTACCACCTGCAATACAAGCCAGTTGGGCAGAAACATTTCACTAGCACAATACAAAAATGTGGGCCAGTGCCAATTTTGAACTCTGACTTCCATGGTTTTCACACACAACTGGAAAATCTCTGCACCAGTACATTGGCATCTCCACCCCCCCCCCCCCCACAATAACCGCTGTACCACAGGAGTCCCCACCACAGATAACCTCACTGCTCCTTGGAAGTCCACTCTCCTGATGCTAAAAAACATTGTCTGGGTGGGGCTTTAGCCACAAATATTTTAATAGCTGCCAACTGACCAGACATCCAGTATCCCATTTCATTAACTTGCTGTCATAGCCCCCTATGGTGGTACCTGGAAACAAGCTTTGGCTCAGTGTTCCTTTCCCGTTCACCAAATATAAATAACTAAATGAAAATTTGCAGGCACTCCCAACTATGTACCAACTTTTAGAAACTATAGAGACCTGACCCAAACCAAACATCTTTCATGTCCCCAACTACTTTCCCAACCAAACATCTTATCCATCCCGAATTACACAGGCCCAAACATACATATCACCAGTCCCTAATTATACAGTCCCAACAAAACATCACACTCAGCCCCAGCCAAACATCTTACCTGTCCCAATTACAGTCCCAACCATACTTCTAGAAAATTTGAATTTGTCAGTAGTTGAGGACTACTTGGCCCACCTAATCTGTCCCTTTCCCCCCACCTATATGGTCACTATAAACCCTACCCGATTTCCAGCTACTCCCCCTTCCCCTGCTTCCCTACTAAGATTCCAATGTGCCCATCCCATGCATGTTTAAAGCCCACCAATGTTTTCACCCCATTACCTCTGCTGGAAGACTGTTCCAGGATCTACCACTCTTTCCATGAAGTACTTCCTCATATCCCTCCTAAATTCATCCTTACGGCTGCAATGCATGCACCCTGGTTCTTGTGCACGTCTGAAAAAGAAAAAAAAATATACTCCCTCCTATACCTCATTTACCCCTGTGAGCCATTTACAGATATCTATGCTGTTCCCCCTCTCCCTTCTCTCTTCCAGGGTGTACATACTAAGATCCATCAGTCTCTCCTCATAGGGCTTATGATACAGAACCTGCACCATTTTAGTTGCACTCCTCTGGACAGTCTCTACCCTGTCTATGTTCTTCCTGAGATGTGGTCTTCAGAACAGGACACAGTACAATAGGTGGGGTCTCACAGACGACATACAGGGTGGCAACACCATCTCCCTTCTGCCGATGATGCCCCCTCCATCTGCACTACAGCATCGAGCTGGCCTTACCTACTGCCTTGTCAAACTGCTTCACCACCTTAAGGTCATCAGATATGGTTACTTCAAGGTCCCTCTCACCTCACCCATCCCATCAGTCCCCAACCGTACATCTCACCTGTCTTGCATTAACCGTCCCCATCACACAGTACCCAACTGTACATCACTGATCCAGATCATGCAGTCCCCAACCGTACATCTCACCTGTCTTGCATCAACCGTCCCCATCACACAGTACCCAACTGTACATCACTGATCCAGATCATGCAGTCCCCAACTGTACATCTCACCTGTCTTGCATCAACCGTCCCCATCACACAGTACCCAACTGTACATCACTGATCCAGATCATGCAGTCCCCAACTGTACACTGCCCATCCCCCATTACACAGTGCCAAACCAAATACCCATCCCCAACTACATATTGCCAAATATGTCACCCGTCTCCAATTATCAGTCCCAAATGTGCATCTAGGCTGTCCTGACCATATACAGTCCCAACTGTACAACTCACCCGTCCTCCCAACTATATATAGTCCCAACTGTGCGCCACCCATCCCAAGCTATACAGTCCCAACCATCCACGAGCTATACAGTCCTAACCATGCACCACCCCTTCCCCAGATGCACAGTCCCAACCATATGCCACCCGTCCCCCAGCTTCACAGTCCCAGCTATGTGCCACCTGTCTCCCAGCTATACAGTCCCAACACTGCTCCACTGTCCCCCTGCTATACAGTCCCAACCATTTGCCACCTGTTCCCGAGCTACACAATCCCCAACCATGTGGTACCATCCCCCAGCTTTACAGTCCCAACCATCCCCCAGCTATATAGTCCTAACCATGCACCTCCCATCCCTCAACTACAGTCCTAACCATGCGCCACCCATCCCCGAGCTATAGTCCCAACCATGCGCCACCCGTCTCCCAGCTCTACAATCCCAACCATTCACCACCCATCCCCCAGCTATACAGTACCATACGCCACCCGTCCCCCAGCTCTACAGTCCCAACCATGCATGACCAGTTCCTCAGCAATACAGTCCCAACACCCGTCCCCCAGCTATACAGTCCCAATCATGTCACCCATCCCCCAGCTTTACTGTTCCAACCATGCACCCCATCTATACAGTCCGTAGATTGCACCAACCATCCCGAACTACACAGTCCCAACCATGTGCCAACTCCCCCCCACCCCAACTATATACTGTCCCACCCATACATCACCCGTCTGCCAACCACATAACCCCCGCCCAAATCACTGTCTGCCAACTACATACTGCCCCCACTTCACCAACCATATGTCACCTGTCCCCAATTTTATAGTGTCAGCTATACATCTCATCCATCCCCAAAGTCTCATACATCCCACCTGTCCCCAGTGATACAGTCCCAACTGAGCATAATTACATAGTACTCACCATACATCTTACCTATTCTCAGTTAAACAGTCCCAATCAAACATCTCAACTTTTCACCTCTACACCACCAGGCCAGCACAAGTTCAC
This sequence comes from Neoceratodus forsteri, assembly GCA_016271365.2. Taxonomy (NCBI): domain Eukaryota; kingdom Metazoa; phylum Chordata; order Ceratodontiformes; family Ceratodontidae; genus Neoceratodus; species Neoceratodus forsteri. The sequence continues at coordinate 488,076,605 of CM028130.1, forward strand.
CCATACATCCCCAGGTTGGTGAGAGTTCAAGCTCCCAGGGGTTCAGTCAATTTATTTTTAATTAAAGTCTAAAACTTCCATTAGTCAAATTCTGGAAGTCATTCCCATTTTTGGGAAGTCACAATACTTCCAGTATCCCACTTGTGGAAGTCAATATTCTGGGAAGGACCAGTTTATGGATGTTAATTCAATATATTAATGGTAAAATACAATTTCTTTCAGAAAAAAATCCATCATTTCTGACTTCTATCCCTACAATTTTGGAAATCACCACATTTTTTGCTTTACATCTGGAAGTCAATGACTTCCTCCCCCTTTATTTTGGAAGTTTTTGCCTTATTTTTGGAAGTCAAATACTCCAAAAATGGAGTTAACTGAAGCCCTACATACTCCTATACTCCACATCAGCCCAAGTCTACCCCCTGCACCCCACATCAGCATGAGCCCATTCCCTAAACCCCTACCTATATCAGCACAAATTCAACCCCTGCACCTCCTATATCAATCACCACTTATTCACCCCCCTGCACCCCAATGTTAGCGGACGTACCATTTCTACATCCCCTTATCAGGAGTTCATCCCTTCCCCTGCACCATCTCATATTAGCATATCCACATCATCATAGTGGTGGAAACCAGAAGGCTGAACCCAGACCATGCCAGATTGTACTGGCTGGACCGGGCTCAAATATTGCTGGACCAGCCACTCTTGTCAGTCCAGCTTTACTGATTTGGTTGTGTCCAATTCCAAGGGTACTGTTTTTACTCCTGTTTTCTTGAGGATGGGGTGAAGACCCAAGTGCCGGGACTGGACCAGATCAATGAAATTCAGACTGGTCCATCTGGCCCAACCAATATCATTCTCCATCACTTGTGCCCACTCCTGCCATCTTAATTTTACTGATCTGTGCTGGTTTTTACCAAATCCCTCATTTTTGTGGGCTGGTGTGAGAATGCGGAGGTCAACAACTGCACAAGCCACCAAGTCGGGTTGGTGCCAACAGTTGTGAAGGATGGTGCACTATTAAGAGCTGTTCAAACTCCTTTCTCAATACAGACCCCTCTCCAAATACAGTGCACTCAGGAAGCCAATGCTTGTACAGCACTGGCAGTTGCTAATGGCTAATTATTACTAACCATAGCATGACTCAGTCTTTGAAAAGTTCAAGATCAATTTGTTTATAGATATGTAAAAACATATGGCAAGATTCTCAAAAGGGATACGCCAGCGCATCCCTGACTTGCGCCGTAGCGTGATTCTGGAAGGAGGGCGATGTGCTGGTGCAACCCCAATACGCCTACGCATCATAGATGAGCCGCATACCACCCATAATGATATGCAGCACATCTGGAGGGGCTGTGAAGGGAGGGCGTGCCCATGCATATGGAGCACAGCCCCATTCACAGCCCAACTTGGAGGTGTATCCCCTGGGCAAGTCCAGGGATGAGCCTCACAAAGTTAAGTCTACTTTAAGTCGACTTAAGTCAGTGGCCACCCACATGGAGGCTGTCGTACTAGCGATCCTGGAGGATTAAGGATCCCCTTGAGCGACAACAATATGGTACTTACGGGGCTAGAATGTCATGCACACGCCTCCACACACTGAAATGGCATACAAAGACCCACCCAACAACTACAGTTTAGCAAAAGGCTACTTATTGCACACAGTTCAGTTGCACAACTTGAAAAACTAAGAAATTCTATTTTTATTGCACACAGTTTGGTTGCACAAGTTTGTTAGTCTCTAAACATGTTATTTCCACCGTGCAGTTTCCATAGTATAATCCCTGGAGCAGGTAATGAACTGAGTCTTTTTCCCCTTGGTCCGATAGCCCTAGTTAAACTCTGCAAAGAAACTGAAAAGAAAAAAAAAAAAAAGGGGGGGGGTGCTTAGCATCTGTTAAAAATATACAGGTTACTCACCTGCAACAGGAGTTCTAGGAGTGGTATCTGTTGTTCATCCACACTGTCTGGCAGGCTCCTTGCCACTTTAAATTTTGCCGGAAGGTCTTCAAGCTGGCTCCACCCACCCACCCGGGGGGGTAAAACCCTTGGCTCCACCCCATGACGCCAGATCTAACCCACGCAACGAAGCCAGGGAGGTCGGGTGGGTTGTGTGGATGAACAACATATACCACTCCTAGAACTCCTGTTACAGGTGAGTAACCTGTATTTCTAGGGAAGTGGATAAGTTGTTCAATCCACACTTATTGGCAGACTCCTAGCAGTTCTCCGGGAGGAGGGAGGCAAGGCGCGCACCCCCTACTTAGGGAATAAGGACTGGAGAATTGAGGTCCCAAACCAGCATCCCCGCGTGACTCTAGGTCAATGTGGTAATGGGAAATAAAGGTGCATGCTAACTTCAGGTAGCAGCCCTGCAGATTTCCTGAATAGGGATGTCCCTAGAAGCAGCCACCTAAGCAGCGGTATAGCAGGTAGAATGAGCTCTTATCCCTTTGGGAAGCTCCATGCCCACCAACCTATAGCAGAGATCTATGCAGGAGGTGACCCACCTACTTATAGTCTGCTTGGCTGCAGGTCTGCCAGGTGCAGCTTCAGCGTAGGTGACAAACAGCTGGCAAACCTCTCCCTGAACTTCAGCCATCCGCTCCTTATAAGCAAGCGCCCTTCTAGGGTCCAAAGAATGGAGCTTATATTCGGCCTCAGAGGTGTGACTGGGGTAGAACACCGGCAGAGTCAACACCTCGTTAAGGTGAAACTCTGACACCACCATCGGAAGGAACTTCAGGTGGGGGCGGACAACCTTGTCCCTGTGGAAGACCAGGAAGGGAGGCTCGATGGAAAGTGCCTGGAGCTCTCCCACCCGTATGGCTGATGTAATAGCCACCAAGAAGGCGGTTTTCCATGACAGGTGAGAGATGTCACACCTGTGCATCGGTTCGAATGGCTTGCCCATGAGCTTAGCCAATACCAGAAGTAGATCCCATGGAGGTGGAGGTTCTCGCACCGGAAGGGATATGTGGTCTAGGCCTTTGAAAAAGCACCCGGCCACCATCTCCTGCACCACAGACTGCTTGCCGGCCTGCGCCTAGTAAGCAGAGATGGCTGCCAGGTACACCTTAAGTGTCGCCGACCAAAGCCCTAGCTGAGAAAGGGACCACAGGTAGTCCAAAATACTAGCCAATGGACAGGAAGAGGGGCCCAACCCCTTATCCTGACACCAAATGGAGACTCTCTTCCATTTGAAGGCGTAGCATTTTCTGGTCGACTCCTTATGGGACACCTCAACGACATTGAGGACCTCATCGGAAAGACCCAAGGCCTGGAACTCTAGCCGCTCAGAAACCAGGCAGTCAGGTGCAGAGATTGAAGGTCTGGGTGGAGAACCTTCCCCTTGGCGACTGAGATCAGGTCTGGGCGGACTGGAAACCGCCTCGGGAGCCTGGAGCCGAGGCTGAGGAGATCTGGGTACCAGAACTGGCGAGGCCAGTCTGGGGTTACCTGAATCACCTGTGCCTTGTCCCTTTTCGCCTTGAGAAGCACCTTGTGGATCAAGGGAAATGGAGGGAAAAAGGCGTAAAAGGCCCAGGGTTCACGGCCTCGAGAAGACATCCCCCTACAGCGAGCCCTGCTGAGGGGTGGTGGGCATGAAACAGCTTCAGCTTCGCATTCTCCCTGGAGGCGAACAGGTCCACCTGAGGGGTGCCCCAATGGGAGAACAGGTCTAGCACTACCTCCGGCAGGAGATACCACTCGTGAGATGCAGCACCTATCCAGCTGAGGGCATCGGCCAGACTGTTGGAGGCTTCTGCCACATGGATGGCTAGGAGATCCGCCTCCAGGCTGATCAAGAGACCAAATGTGGAGAGCTTCCTTGCACAGAGGCAAATAGTGCATCACGTCCTGACGGTTGAGACAGTACATGGTCGTGGTGTTGTCCATCTGGACCTGAACCCGTACAAACGGAGCAAGGGCTAGTCGAACTGCTTGAAGCTCAAGCAGGTTGATATGGTAGAGAGACTCCTGAGGGGACCAGAGGTTGTGGGCTTGGAGATCCCCCAGACAGGCACCCCAACCCATCAGAGGCACTGGTCGTAAGAGTTAGTGTCGGTTTGGGGCAGACAAATGGGATACCCTCATCCAAATGATATGGGATGAGCCACCACTGCAGGCCATCCCACATCTTCTGGGTCACAGTCACCGGCTAGTCCAAAGGACCGGAGCGCTGTGACCACTGGCGGGCCAGCCCCCATTACAGGGGGCGCATATGCCAGCAGGCCCAACAGACCACGCTGGTGCAGGCCACCATGAGGCCCAGAAGGCGCAGGAAATCCCAGGCAGGGCGCAATTGCCCAACCAAAAATGACTCGGCAAAGGAGGAAAGGACCTTGGCCCTGTCCACCGGGAGCTGGGCTCTGGCTCGAAGACAGTCGAGCTCTGCCCCAATGAACTGAATCACCTGCAATGGCACAAGTTCCGATTTGGCCTCCTTGATGAGCAGGCCAATCAGAGAGCAGAACTGGAGGGCCAGACGAGGGGGCTGCAATCAGCCAGTCGTCCAGGTAAGGGTACACCCAGACCCCTCGGCACCGCAGGAATGCTGTCCCCACTGCCATGCATTTGGTGAAGACCTTGGGAGCTGGAGAAAGGCCAAAGGGCATGGCCCGGAACTCTTAAAGTGATCCCTCTGCTCTGAAGCGGAGGAAATCACTGATGGGATGTATTGGGACTTGAAAAAAACATGTCCTGGAAATCCAGAGAGCAAAACCACATGCCTAGTTCCAAGGATGGAATGATCTGAGCCAGAGTGACCATCCAGAAGGTGCGCTGCCTCGGGAACTTGTTCAGGTTGTGCAGATGGAGAATGGGGTGCCAGCCCCCCCCCGTCCACATTGGGACCAGAAGTACCTGGACACAAACCCAGGGTTTGGAGGAGGATCCACCACCTTGATGATTACCGCCTTCTGGAGGAGCAAAGCAATGCTGGCTCGACGAGCTGACAGAGAGGCTGTGCAACCTGTAGCCCCCTGTGGGGAGACAGCTCGGTGGGGAGGGGACTGCTCGAATTCCAGAGGCAGACCCCTGCCGACCACTTCCAGCACCCAACTGTCCATGGCGATAGCAGACCAGGTGGAAAGGAAGTGGTGGAGCCATTCCCCCATAGGGGAAATCTGGGGAGGAGTGACGAGGTTGGGGGTGACACCTCTCAACAAGTCACTAGGCAGGCTTGGAGGAAGGGCCGGCCAAGGGGCCGCCTGGACCGTTCCCTTCAGGCTTCCTACTAGAGGAAGTGGCAGAATTGGCCTTAGGGTGCCAAGTTTGAGCCTGCTGGCCCTGTTGCTTGTGCTGCAGGGGCGGAAGGGCTTACGCTGCTGCTGGTTACCTTTGCCCTGAGCAGACGTGACAGAGTCCAAGGTGTCACTGGACTTCGATTCTCTGGAGATGGCCTTCCACCCTGGCCCGAACAAGTCAGTGCTGAGGAAGGAAACATCTGCCAGCTTGTGCTGGGTATCCGCCGTGAAGGTGGAGATGCGCAGCCAAGCTCTGCGGCACATGGCTACTGCAACCGCTACTGACCAGGCACAGGAGTCTCCAATATCCAAAGCAGTTTGGAGCCGTTTGGCCACCGCCCTTCCCTGATTCCACACCTGCTTGACTGTCTGAAGGTCTGCCGGGAGATGAGGAATCACCTCATCCAGGGAACACATAAGGGCATGTGAAAAATGTGCCATCAGCACGGCCAAGCTAGCCTGTCGAAGACCTAGGGAGGAAGCAGCGTAAACTTCCGCCTGAGTAGTCCAGCTTTTTTGGACTCCTTGTTGGGCGGCTTGTCCAAGTCCTGAGCATTCTTGGAATGCCGGAAAATGCTATTGGTCACCAGCCCCTCCGCAGAGGGGTAATCCAAAAAACTGGAGAGGGAACTGGTGGGCACTGCGTACTTATGAGCCATCCTGGCCAAAGGCGCAGGACAGGATACAGGCAGCTGCCACAACGGCTTCGGCCACAGGGAAGGCCTCCGTGGGGGAATCCCCTTGGTCCATTATCTCTGTGAGGGGATATCTGGCTCGTTTCTGTACAGTCGAGCTGCATCCCAGTGAACTCTGAGATGAGCCAAAGGTTTGCCAAGAACTAGGATGGGCCCTCGTCCGACTGACCCCCTGTAGATTCCAGGTCAAGGGGCCTGGAGTACAAGGAGTTGGACTCTGAGGAGTCAGAGAACAGCTGCCGAGCACCTGAGCCACCCTCCACATGCTGATTGGGAGTGAGGGTGACTGAACCTGTGGGGCAAGCCCTGACCCGACCGAGAATCCTTGGTCAGGGCCCCAGTCTTGGGTTGAGGAGGCGGTGGTTATACCACAATAGGTGGAGCAGCCGGTTTTGGTTGAGCAACCGGTATCGAGGTCAGCTCCTTTACTACAACGAGGGGTTGCTTCAGTCGTTCGGGCAACAACCACTTCATGGCCGGAGAAGGCGACTGAGTTGGCTTATTACCAGCTAAAAAGAGTTCTTGCCACATCATGTCCTTGTAGCACTGATGCAACTTGCGACGGAACCTATCCTCCAAAGAGGAAGAGCGGCAATGCCGCTTTCCATGATGCTGGGACTGAGACCGCTGATGTCAACGAGATCTACCCAACACTGAAGAGGACCAAGACCTTCGGGGTCGACAATGGTGGGTCGAAGAGGGGGCGGGGGAATCCCACTCATCCCTCAGTTCAGGATCCTTGACCAGGGACTTCGGCACGGAGACACTGGAAATTCCTCAGTTACCACTGGGGGAACTGGTGAAGAAGGGTTGTCAGCTTCTCCAGTCGACAACCCGTCCAACGGGTCAAGAAAAATCTCGACCACAATGACGTGTGTCTCAGCCTTAGCCGCAACCTCGACCGAAGTCGAGTGTCAATGGTCCGGGGAAGGGGATCTCTCCTGCTCCCACGAACGTCGACGGTGGGACTTACCTTTCGGTTCCTTTTTCTTCTACCTACTCAAGTGTCCAGAGGGTCCTTCTCCCTTGGTGGAAAGGGACTGAAAGCTTCTTGAAAGAAGCAGTGTAGAAGGAGCACAAGGAGAGTGGGATAAACGCAGAGGCAGAGAAGGAAGAAGACGCGGCCTGTGCCGCCGCCTCCTCAAGGGCGATCAACTGCTCCAGCTGCTCCGCAGCCACGGACACAGCCCAACGGGCCTCCTTCGACTTCACCGGCGGGTACAGTTTCTCAAGCGCCCCAGCTGGAATCAGGCAGCACGGTCTTCCAGAAAGGAAGCCCTGAAGGATTTGCACAAATTGCAGGTCTGCGAACAGTGTGCAAGACCCAAGCAACAGACGCACATGGAGTGCAGGTTAGTCCAGGACATTTTCTGCCCACAAGGGCACCGACAGAAGCCGGGGGTGGATTTATCCATCGTAGCCCGCGAGGGAAGATGAAGACATAAGTCTAGAAAATTTTAAAATAATTTTCGGAACTTCCGAATTAGGATCCAGGCCTAAAACGCAGAGTGCTAATGAGGAAACCTGAGCTTCCAAGCGGTAAGTAAGATCTGGCTTCATGGGGCGAAGTGGAGGGTTTTACCACCCTGGTGGATGGGAGGAGCCAGCTTGAAGACCTTCCGCCAAGATTTAAAGCGGCAAGGAACCTGCCAGACAGTGTGGCTTGAACAACAAATTCACATCCCTAGAAGGGTCTATTTTAATTTATAATAAGCTTTCTATGGGGGGGGGGGTGCTCTGCCCCTGCGTCACCTATTAAGCTGCGACTCCCAACCCTGTATCACAACTTCGTCGGAGCGCCCCCACAACACGAATAATGTACTGAAAGTAGCAGGTTTCTTTCTTTCTAGCGTATTCCTTTCTGCAGTTTGTGTGAATTCGTTATTTTGTTTGTTTATTGTGCCATTAAACATTTTTGTAATGGTTTTTATCAGTGGTGTAAGTGGTAGACAAGAAATACAGGAAGTTAGGCATTGGTAAATATGAAATGCAGAATGAAGATCCTCAATCTGACGGATAGCTGTGTCAAGACACATCTATCGGTTTAGAAGACACTAGTAGATTCAATTAGAGATATTGAATTATTTCTAGGAAAATAGTATTGTAGTACAAGTCAAATGCTGTAATGGAATCCCTGATTTCAGGTCACAGGCCCAGAAACTGTAATTGTGTTGCTGGTTTGAGAATTTCAGTTCAAGTGTCAGTGGGAAGAAGTACATGAACTCTATTCCTGCTGCAAAAAAGGTACAGGAACTGAGTTCCTGTGCATTCCTGTTCACTTTCATCACTGGTTTTTATATTGCGCTACAATATTTGTGCCGGTATAGTTTTTTTAGTTTAAGGTGGGCGGGGACTGGCGATATCTGATGCAGTGGTGGGCAGGGCACTGCGATGTGGACGGCATCTAAAAGTGCCCTGTCTGCGAGCGCAAGAAGGATCCTTAATCCTCCGGTATTATTTTGTAGCTTAGAGCGGAAAACAAAACAAAAAAAAACTATTAACTCAAGGTTAAAGCATATAGTAGTCCCACCCAGCTGCCAGGCTCACCAGCCCCAGCGCTTCTCTCGTATAAACTTCGGCAAGGAGCCATGGACTCCACTATTCTATACCACTCCTGATTGTCAAGATAGGCGCCTAAATCCCACCGGAAATAATTTTTTTTTTTTTTTTTTTTTAATTCTAACAAATCCATCAACTATAGGAGAGCTACGCGATTATCGCACGCTTACAAAACTGGCCAAAATCGAAACTCGGTTCTTAGGGGGTCCTCGGTCAAAGACCAGTAGGTTATTAAAATACCACAAAAACTTGTGCAAATAATAAATGGAACAATAAAAAAACTGATAGAATCGTGCCATGCGGTTATTCAGAGCTAGTAATCGGCAGAAATCGCTAGCTGCAATTAGCAGCTACCACTACTATACACGCCTTCGTTTCCTCAGCGTGCTCATTGTCCAACATTTGGAGAGCTCAACGACTGTTCTCCGGTCCCGAATCCACCTAACAGCAATCAGACATTCCTGCGCTGGGGGCCTAAGATTCCGGCCTGTGTTTCGGGGTGGCACGCCCACTTCAAGTAGCCCGTCCCATCACCCATTCCATTCAGAAAAAAAAGGCAAAAGCAATCTGTCTGACCCGTGTTTGGTAACCGAAACGTTCGGATTTGGGTGACCGAGTTCGGACTGTGCTTCGTACCACTGGTCCAGTGCTGAATTACCCCGCGCGTAGAGACTAAATTCGGTGGATTGGGACATCTTCTACCAAAAGTGCCTGCATAAGCACCCGCGTTTAAATCTCCCGCGGGTCCGCCCCTGGGCGGGGTCTGCATGCACAATTATTAATGGATGTAGTCAACTTCTACGTTTCTTTAACATCCAATCAGTTGGTTAGCAACGTTGTCTAGTCCCACCTACAACACAGTTTAATCAATAAGAACGTTCCCACCAGAGACAAGGAAAGACACACACCGCGACCAACCGATGATCTTATTTCAAGGCGCAGGCCTCCCCTCGCATCGTACGTCAGACGCCAGGAGCAGCACGCCGTGTGATTGGTTGGAGTAAAAGCGGAAGGTTTAAATTGCTCAGAGAGGGCGCTGCGGCTTTAGCGGTTGTGAGCGGGACGTGTGGTTGTCAGGCAGTTCCAGCATCGAAAAACGGGGACCCTGGGGTTCGGGTACGAGGGGAGCTCAAGGTACCCGCAGCTGCCGGGCAACGGAGACGGAGGGCACTATCAAACTGGGGATCCTTGGGAACGTGTAACCAAGTTACCAGGGGACCTTGGTAAAGGGAAACGCTGATCAGGGATTCTTGTTAAGTTGCTAAACCAGTGGACCTTGAGAACGTGGGTAACCTTGGATCTAGGCTGTGGGCAACCCGATAACTTGACTCTCCGTAACCACATTATCCTGGTACAGTTAATCGTTATAGTCGGTTACCAGCAAACTGCGGCACCCAGAAACACTGGCGCCGGGCAAAAAAGTGAGATATTGGGTAATTGAGCCTAAATCGCTTAGCCTGCCATCAGAGATCTTGAATTGGGCAACATTGGTTAGTTAGTAACAGGGCGAGGAACTGTGTAACGGGGAGCATCAAACTATGCAGTCTGAGCTCAGGTAATGCGGCCGGGTGAGGTAACCACCAGTCTGATGATTGGGTAAGGTGGTGTAGAGTACTGGGCAACAGGGGTAGAGGCATTTGGTAAAAGGGAGTAACATCCTGCATTGGACAACAGGGTGTGGGTGTCTGGTAGTGCGAGATACTGGGTAAACTGGTTGAGGAATTGGGTAGCGGAGGGAACTACTACACTGGGTGACCTGGGTTACTAGTTAATGTGGGTGCCAAGTGACTGGGGAGTAAAAGTGCTAGGTAATGAGTAAACCATTGCACTAGGCCACGTGGTGCAAGATACCTGGGCAAACGTGAAGCACATGGCAGCAGTGAGGTTTGCGGTGTCTGTAACCTGGTGTAAGGCATCTGGTAAGTGATAGCGAGGAAGTGTGGAATTACATGAAAGCTTGAGTAGTAATGGACAGTGAAGTACTGGACAGTGAAAGGTGAGGCAGAGTACTGGAACTTGAGGTATAAGGTAGGAGGGTGAGTTTGCAGGTTAAAGTGAGTGTGGATTTAGTGCTCTGGAGTGGTGCTGTAAGCTAGGACTACTTGCATGCCTCCTGCCGGGCCACCTGAATTTTGAACAGACTGCATGTGGAATGAGATTGTACAAGACTGAGATACTGTAGATGGAGTATTGGCTAACCCTGGAGGAACAACCTTCTACGTGCTTTGCAATTTAAAGGGGACGCACAGGTAAGCATGTAGCATTGTATAGGCAGTGTTAAAAAAAGGCCCCCAGTCCACACCTCTCTCCCATGTCCCCATTCAGGAAGAATATTATAAATCATGTGAAATCAGCCAGTCAGCGTGTAGAACAAATGTAGAAACATAGAATTTTTTGGCAAATAAGGGCTGCTTGGGACCACCTGGTCTACCCATTTTTCGCTGCCTATACTGTCGCCATAGACCTTACCTGATCTCTGCCCCCCCACTTCCCTACTAAGATTCCCTTGTGTCTATCCCATGCGTGCTTGAGGCTCACAACTGTTTTCACCCCCTACTATCTCTGCTGGCAGACTGTTCAGGCATCCAGCATTCTTTCAATGAAGAAGTAATTCCTCACATCCCTCCTAAATTTCCCCCCTTCCAGCTTCATTGCATGCTCCCTTGTTCTCGTGCACCTTCTCTGAAAAAGAAGCTACTTCTGTACCTTATTCACCTGCATGAGGTATTTATAGGTCTCTATCATGTCTCACCTCTCCTCCAGGGTGTACATATTGAGATCCTTCAGTCTCATAGGGCTTCTGATGCAGCCCTTGCACCATTTTAGTTGCCCTTCTCTGGACAGCCTCTACCTTGTCTATGCCCTTCCTGAGGTGTGGTCTTCAGAACCGGACACAGTATGTCGGATAGGGTCCCAGGGGTCGAAATTATGATTTGCAGACACTAGCCAGCAGGGTTAATGACTGGGGAAATCCATTAGCCCCACAGAGTTTTCCACTGGCCCAGCTAGGGTACTTATTGAAATGTTACCTTCTCAAGTACAAGCTTGCAGGACTACTTAAAGGAAAACCTTGCTAGCCTGATACAAAGTCTACCAAAATTTTACTAGTGAGCCGGTACCAGTTTCGAGCCCTGAGTCCTCTTATTCTTTGTACATTGGTCTGTTATGCAGGAACTTTAGGAGTGGAATGTTCCACTTAACAGCCAGGGGGAATTATGGCATTATTTAATGTTTATTATAGATCAAGGGAGTGCTCCTGACCAGTCTGAGATATGCTTTCCTCTGCACGTGAGATGCTCTTATTTTTATATATGAAGAGTGTCTCGCGCGCAGATGCCCTAGAAATGGGCACGTTTCGGGAAAGATAAAAGAAAAGAAAAAAATATATATATTATGCTAGGTATTCAAAAGTGCGCGGCAATGGCGCAGAAAGAGGTTGCTCCACAAGAACTGAGTTGCGCTGGAGCAACAAAGGATATATTCAAGAGAGATGCCATGGCTTATCTGCCTGAATATAATAAAAATGCCCGCAACGCAATAAATTGTGCCGCGCACCTCCAGACAGGTCAGTACCAGGAATGGGAAATGTGCCAGTGCATCAGAGATGAGCCGTACGCAAATTCCTGATATTCAGACCCAAATATGCAGATGGGGCTGTTTGCATGTCATTATGGCCCCATTTGCATGTGTTATACAGGGCTGGCCAGCGAAATGCGCCTGGCATCCTGCACGGCATGCAGTGCTGTTATTGGAGGTCCAATGGTCCCCCCCCCATAGCCCCGATCGCTGTAATAATGTCTGATTTTAAAATCCTGGTGGTCTAGTGGTACCCCTGACACAGGACACTAGCTTCCCCAATCCCCAGTCATTGGGCAGCAAACCCACCTGCATACCTCCACAGCTGCCCACCAAATGACAGCTTACAGTATCTGCTGCAAGCATATTGGCCCACAAGTTTGTGAATGAAGTCATTCATTCATTCATGAAGTTGTGAATGACTATTATATCGCACTGCAAACCCATTGGTCCAGTGTGGCCCAATGTGCTTGCAACAGATACTGTAACTGTCATTTGGCAGGCAGCCACGGAGGTATGCGGGTGGGTTTGCTGCCCGCCAATGACTGGTGGGGGCTGGGTGGCTGGAGGTCCTGTGGGGTGGGGGTGCCACTGTACCACCAGGGATTTTGAATCAGACTTTATTACGGCGATCTGGATTACGGGCAGGGAGAGGGGATCCTCTAGACTACCAGGGCATACGATAGGAGATTGTGTACGGTGTTCGGGTTGGGGGTTGCCACCAGTAACTGTTGAGTTGCGCCGTGCACTACAGCGGCCTGCCTGAGGGTGGCTACCAGTTGAGCCTTTTTTATAGGCTCAACTTTGTGCCCATGTATGCGGCACATCTCTGGGATGTGCCGGCAGATACGCTGCACATCCCAGGCTGAATATCAGGATGTGCTGCATATGCAGGGACACGCCCCCTGAAGTTGCACCACATATAAACTTTGTGCCGTGGTGCATCGAGAATTGTGCAGCGTAGTTCCCCCCTTTTGAATATAGCCTCGGGGTGCATTTCTAGGGTTGCACCAGCGTAACTCCTTTGAATATCTAGTGATGCATAATATGTGTGTGTGTGTGTGTCTATATGTATATATATATGTGTGTATATATATGTGTGTGTGTGTGTGTGTGTGTGTGTATGTATGTATATCTATACATACACACACACACAGAGATTAAGTTTAATCAATAATATATTTATACTGCTGCAGAGACCATTCTTAGCTTGTAAGAGTGGTCTCTCTTACATTCTTTGGGTATCATAACCGCTTACCTTCGGTTTGTGGTTCTCCTACCCCTAAGAATGCACGTGACACCACTCTTACAAGCGAAAGAGTGGTCTCTGTGACAGTATTAACATATGAAATAAAAACTCAGTATAAATTGCTCTAGCTGACTCTAGTGAGTTATAATAAGTTGTTGGGCCGCTATGGGTGGCTCTTATTGTGTAGGACTCCTCATGAGATTTAGGCAACCAGAACCTCTTGTCTTTGCGGTCTTCTCACCTAGACTTCCCGCTCAGTCTCTTACGCTGTAAGAGAGCCTCCTCTGAGGCCCAATTAATGTATAAAAACACTACTTTTCCAATTAGGTTAAAAAAGGCCTCAACATACTTTACTTAAAAAGAATCCCATTTTACAACTTGTCAGTATCTTGCATGTTCATAGAGGATCAGCATTGTACTGGAATGGTGGGCTACCTCAAGACCGAAACAAAAACAGGAATGGGGCTTCCCCCAGTTGGGAAGGCCACTGACTTCAGAGGGGCCCCACTACCACCACTTCCACCACCAACTATGTAGTAGGTGGGACATCACTCTTGACCCACCCCAGAAAGATAGGGGAACCCCAACACCATGCCTGACCAGCCTTCAACCATATGCATTTTGGGCCAGCTGTGGGAGGAGGGTAGACTGCTTTTTCCAAATCACTGGGCTTCCTAGGGATGTTGGAGTATCAAGGTATACATCTGTTATCGGAAGTCACTGTATTGATACCATGTCCGTTTTCCGATACAGTGAAATCAGTGGTTCATGGTATACCATGGGTTTTGGGGCTTTCAGCTAATTTGGGGGGGTGTTTTTAGGAACAGTGGGCCAGCTCTCCCTAATGTAAGAGTTCAAAGAGACATTTTTTGTATAAAAAATACTACCTCTGGGATACCGTTGTATTATATGTTACTGTGACATTCGTAGGCACACCATAATCTTGTTTATGCCCCCACTTGATGCCACTGCCATTTCTCCTATGCATTTGTTCAAATACTGGCCTGCACTGCCAGGGGCAACTGCAGGCTGGCACCACCCAGTTCAGAGGCAGGCTGGCGCCGCCTGGTTCATAGGCTGACCTGTGGAGAAAAGATGGGGGTTTATAAAAGGGTACGTTCTTGAGGCAACAAAAACATGCATGTAAATAGTTATCTAGAGAAACTGGTGTAATAGACCAGTTTGGTTCTCTGAAAGGGTCAGGGAGGCAGTGGGGCTGAAAAGAGGGTCTTTATAAGGTACAAAGAAAAGCAAGGGAATGAAGATGGGATGAGAACCAGGAGAAAATCAGAACGGTTACAAGGGCAGTCATGACTGAAAAAGGCAGACACAAAGCTGCATATTGCAGAGGTGGTCAAGGGAGGAGAAAACAGTTCTTTAAACATATGAGAAAAAAAACAGAAGGGGGAATTATCAGGGTAAAGGAGGGAGACAGGAGGGTAATAGAGGAGGTCGGGTAGAATGCAGCTGTGTTAAACAACTATTTCTGCTCAGTATTCACTAGTCGGAACAGTGGACCCGTGCTGTAGAGTGGCATAAAGGCAGTTGATGTAGGGGACTAGCAGGCATGAAGGTGAACACGGCCTAGGGGGACAGATGGGATGCATCTGAGGGTCCTTGAAAAATTGGCATTGGTTTTAGCTGACCCCTGGCAGGGCTGCTTAATAGCTCTATGCAGCAAGGGTGGTTCCCTGGGACTAGAGGATGGTGAACATGGTTCCGCTGCACAAGGGAGCGGTCAAGGAGCAGCTGGGAAACTATAGACCTGTCAGCCTTACCTCTGTGGTAGGGAAACTGATGGGGACACTGGTCAAAGAAGATCTAGTGGAATATGTGGAGAAAAACGGACTTCAGGATAGTAAGCAGCATGGATTTGTGATGGGGGTCTTATCAGACTGACCTGATAGTATTCTGTGATTGGGTAACCAAGGTAGTTGAGGACCACGCAGTAGATTTACTCAGCTTTGACTTCAGCAAGGTATCTTACTCTGTGTCACATTGTCTAGGTGCCACATCGAAGGCTGCAAGTCTGGCAGCTGAAATTCAATGTCAAAAAGTGCAAAGCTATATACCGGGGTGGGGGGGACCCACAGCTGAATATGGGGAAGAGCTGGATACAGCATCAGAGGAAAAAGACCAAGGAAGCTTCTGCCAGAGAACAGACAGAACACCAGGAGGGAGGAGCTACTGGTATAACTAAAACTTCTCTACCAGGACTAAGAACTATAAATTTTGTACCGGGACCTTCAATTTAGGATAAAAAAAAAAAAGTGTGTGTGTTAGAGGTAGTTGAAGTAAATTGTTATCTGTTATCTATGTACTTATCTAGGTGCTTGTCACAGGTGTCAGAAGGGAACTGTTATCTGTGAAATTAACTAAGTGTAGAAAGATTTGCAAAGTAGGGGGAGTGGCTTAGCTAGAAGGAGCCAGGTTAAAACCAGATTTAAGCATTGCCCTAGATGGCTTCTGCCAGAGAACAGACAGAACACCAGGAGCTACTGGTATAACTAAAACTTCTCTACTGGGACTATATTGCCCTCCTTCCTTCCCCTCCACCCTAAACCAGTTTCTACTTTTATAGGCACAGGATTTAACTGACAACAGGAACTTCCTGTTTGGAAGCAGGAAGTGAGTGATCACAGAGCCACCAAAGACTCATCATCCTAGAACGGCAAGAGTAGCTCTCCCTCTCCCCCAGCTGATGGAGGTCTGACTCTGAGCAAGTAAGGAGACTACTGAGAAATATAGGAACTTCTTGTCTCAGAACAGGAAGATCAGGAGCTAAAAGGGCACAGAGGCAGTAAGTAGGTAGGGGAAGAAAAAAATAAAATAAACAGAGGAAAGCATAAGTATTCCAAACAACAGTTAAGGGGCCAGAAAAAAGACATGATGGGAGTGGTGCAGTGCAGTGGCTGTGGAGCAGCAGTCTTCTGGGAGACGTTTTGGAGGATGCAGTGTTGTCCCATCTGCAGGCACCTCTCTGGGCTGAGGGAGGAGGTTGCTCATCTCCAGGCTGAGCTGGCCAGGATTTATGGAGCCTCCTCTCCCACCCAGAGACCACCAGGGTCACTGCTGTTGCCTCAGAGGTTGCCAAGAAAGAGGAGCAGTTGGACCACAGTGGGCTCAGGGAGGGTGAGGGTGGTGGAACAGAGGCACATCCCTCCAGTTGTACCCCTCCACAATTTCTATGCCGTTCTGGAAAAGTGTGGTTCCTGTCTGGAGGCACCCACAGTGGAGACCAAGGAGGATGCTGGGAACCTCCACAAAGGAGACCCACAGGAGGGTGGCTTGGGACCCCACAGGGGAAGGAAACAACTCCTGGTGAGGGACTCCATTATTAGGAAGGTAGAACTGGGGGAGGAAGGGGAGAGGGAGGTAAGGTGCCTGCCTGGCGCCATGGCTTGGAGGGACAGGGAGCAAATCCTCAGGATCACAGGAGCAGCTACACAGTGGAGGGAGCTGGATGTCATTGTCCACCTAGGGACAAATGACCTGGCTAAGAAAGGGATCAGAGCAGTTCAAGAAGCGTTTGAGGAGATGGGGAAGGGCCTTAGACAAATAGCACACACGGTAACCTTCTCGGAGGTGCTGCCTGTCTAGGGCACGGATGAGGCTAGGGTGCTCCACACCATGGGATTCAATCAGTGGTTGAAAAACTGGTGCAGAACTCGGGGTCCACCTGGACGGATGCAGGCCTATACTGGCGTGATGGTCTGCATCTGTCCAGGAGGGGAACCAGGATCCTAGGTGATAGGTTTAAATATTTCATTGGCAAGCATTTAAACTAGCCAAGAGGGGAGGCACTGGAAAGGAGCAGGGAAATCCTAGCGCCCCCCCCAAAAAAAAAATCGGGGTACTAAGTGAGGTAGACACCAACATAGAGATGTCAATATGGAGAAGCGCAGGGGTAAATGGAGAAGGTGACAAATGCAATAAGGACAGGGATGGGGCAAAAAGGGGTAAGGCCATCAAGAAATGGAGGGTAATGAGTACCAACCCCCGTAGTTTGGGCAACAAGCTCCCTGAACTGGTGGCCTTGATGGAAGAGGGATGCCTGGATATCGTAGCAGTCACAGAAACATGGTACGCGGAGAACCATGACTGGGATGTTAACATACCAGGGTACACAACCTACAGGAGACAGAGAGGGCAGAAGGGGAGGGGTAGGGGTACCTATGTAAGGAAAGGGATAAAAGCAACTGAACAAATGAGAAAACAGGGAGGAGAGGAGGCACTGTGGCTCACCTTAGAGACTGGAAATGGCACCACAATCCGCACAGGGGTTGTATACAGACCCCCATGTCAGGGGGAGGGAATGGACAAGGATATGATAGAAGGCATACTTAGGATGGCAGAGAAAGGGGAGATACTGTTGATGGGGGACCTTAATATGCCAGATGTTAACTGGAGCACCTTTGCTGCGGCCACATCCAAAAGCAGGGCCATTCTTGATGCCCTTCAGGTGGCATGCCTCAGACGGTTAGTTTTGGAATCTACTCGTGAGGGAGCAATCTTAGACCTCATACACTCAAATGGGGACAGTGAGAGAATCTCAGATCTAGAAGTGGGTAGCCATTTGGGAACAAGTGACCACCAAACAGTGTGGTTCACGATAGACTCAGCTACAGAGTCAAGCTATACAAAAGTGAGGGTTCTGGACTTCAGGAGGGCCGACTTTGGCAAGATGGGAAAGTGCCTTAGAAAAGCATTAGCAAACAGGTTAGAAGGAGGGGTGGAGCACCAATGGGGAAATGTCAAAACTGCCATCACAGAGGCAACAAGCCTTTGTGTGAAGCAAATAAACAAATCAAAATGAAAGAAAAAGCCAGTATGGTTCTCAAAAGAAGTGGCGGTGAAGGTTAGGGGAGAAAGATAGCATTTAGGAAGTATAAAGAAACACAGAAGGAGCAGGACAGAGAACTGTACTAGTTAAGGCAGAAGGAAGCAAGGAGGGTAGTCAGAATAGCAAAGGCACAAACTGAGGAAAAGATGGCTAACTTGGTTAAGAAGGGGAATAAAACCTTTTATAGGTATATCAGGGAACGTAGAAAGACAAAGGGCGGAATAGTGAGGCTGAATAGAATGGATGGTGGTGGGCAGAGAGTGACAGTGAAAAAGCAGGGATACTGAATGAATACTTTGTTCAGTATTCACAAAAGAGGAAGTGGGGAGCTGCCTAATCCAATTAACAGAAGCACTCTGGAGAGGGGGGTCAATCCCAGTCCTTTCACAGAAGAAAGGTTTCTGAAAGAACTCTTAAAACTGAAGGTGGACAAAGCAATGGGGCCAGATGGAATTCACCCCAGAATTAAGCAGAGAACTAGTGACATCACTGACTACCCTTTATAACAAATCATGGGAGGATGG
Organism: Neoceratodus forsteri; assembly: GCA_016271365.2. Classification (NCBI taxonomy): domain Eukaryota; kingdom Metazoa; phylum Chordata; order Ceratodontiformes; family Ceratodontidae; genus Neoceratodus; species Neoceratodus forsteri. The sequence continues at coordinate 488,095,304 of CM028130.1, forward strand.
TGTGGTACCTGAGGACTGGAAGAAGGCTGATGTGATTCCCTTTCACAAAAGTGGAAGCAAGACAGAGGCAGGAAACTACTGACCTGTCAGTTTGACTTCTGTGGTAGGGAAAGTGATGGAATCAGTTCTGAAGGAAAGAATTGTTGAGTACCTAGAGGCCAGTGGGGCACAGGACCCAAGGCAGCATGGGTTCACAGCGGGAAGGTCATGTCAGACGAGTCTAATTGATTTCTTTGACTGGGTGACCAAAGTAGTAGACCAGGGAGGGGCTGTGGATATGGCCTACCTAGACTTTAGCAAGGCATTTGACACAGTCCCACACAAAAGGGTTAGTAATCAAATTAACCAGCCTTGGAGTGGGTCCTAGGGTGGTAGCCTGGGAAAACATTGGCTGAACAACAGGACACAGAAGGTAATTGTAAATGGAGTCCACTCTGAAGAAAGAGGTGTTACTAGTGGGTGCCTGCAGGGTTCAGTCCTTTTTAGTGTCTTTATAAGTGACATTGCAGAGGGACTGGAAGGAAAAGTATGCCTCTTTGCAGATGACACAAAGATCTGCAACAGGGTTGATACACAAGGAGGTGTGGAAAGGATGAGAAGGGACTTGGCAAGGTTGGAGGAATGGTCAGAAGTATGGCAGCTTGGATTCAATGCAAAGAAGTGCAAAGTAATGCACCTGGGAAACAAAAACCCAGGGGAAGATTACACAAGGGGGGGAGGTAGTAACAACAACAAAAATGGAAAGGGACCTGGGGTTAATCATATCAGATGACCTTAAGGTTGGCAAGCAATGTGAGAAGGCGGTAGGGAGGGCTGGGGGATACTGGGATGTATAGGGAGAGGCATCGCCAGCAGAAAACAGGAAGTTGTTATCCCCCTGTACAGACAGTTGGTGAGACCCCATCTGGAGTACTGCGTCCAGTTCTGGAGACCCCACCTCCGCAAGGACATGGACAGGATGGAGGCAGTTCAGAGGAGGGCAACTAAAATGGTGCAGGGTCTGCAAGAGTAGCCATATGGGAGAGGCTAAAGGAGCTTAATATGTATACCCTTGAGGAAAGGAGGGAGAGGGGGGAACATGATAGAAACGTTTAAGTACCTCAGTGGAATCAACAAAGTCCAAGAGGTAGCATCTTTCAGAAAAGAGAGTGTACAAGAAGAAGTGGACACAATTTGAAGATAGATAGGGGAGCGGCTGGGGCAGTGTGAGGAAGTATAGTATTTTCACAAGAGAGTGGTGGACGCATGGAAAAGCCTTCCTGAGGAGGTTGTGGGGTCTTAAACTGTGGGAGAATTCAAGAATTCATGGGACATACATAAGGCAATTTTTGTGGGGGGTAGGAAGAAATAGGCTGTTGGTTAAATAGGATCTGCAGCTTATCCTCTAGGTAGGGAACTGGGCAGACTAGGTGTGCCAAGCGGTCCTTATCTGCCGTCAAAGTCTATGTTTCTGTGTTTCATATTTAGTGATTCCCTTAAACAAACCAGACAATGTAACAAGGCCTAAGTTCAGCAAGGCTAACCGGATGTTGGGGTGCATCGGAAAAGGGTTAGACAGTAGAAGGTAGGAGGTACTGTTACCATTGTATAGGTTGCTGGTGAGGCCACACCTTGAGTACTGTGCCCAGTTCTGGAGTCCCCACCTGAAAGAAAAAAAAAAAATGGACAGGGACAGATTAGAGAAGGTGCAGTGCAGGATGACCAAAATAATTGAGGGCCAGGAGTTAAGATCCTATGAGGATCAGCTAAAGTCACTGAACATGCTTTCACTCAAAACCAGGAGAGAAAGGGGGATATATAGAGACCTTCAAGTTTCTGAAAGAAAAGGGGGGATATAAAAAAACTCCGTTTAATGCATCAGTTAGGGTTGTTCCACAGTGACAAAAGTGAGGAAATTCGGTGTTAGGGTTGAAAACCCCCCTTGGACCCCCCAGCCCACCCTTCCAACCGGCATTGGGGTCGTCGGCCCTAACTCTCACCCCATCACATGTGTAAAGCAGCAGAGGTATAGGAGAATGAGGCGTTACTCTCACCCCATCACATGTGTAAAGCAGCAGAGGTATAGGAGAATTGGGTAAGAGTTAGGACTGAACACCCCAATGCACACCCCAGTGCCGGTTGGGGGAGTGGGCTGGGGGGTCCAAGGAGGGTTTTCAACCCTAACACCAAATTTCCTCACTTTTGTCGCTGCGGAACAACTCTAACTGATGCATTAAACGGAGTTTTTTGCCTCTAATTTCCCTTCTTTTTGAGAATGATAAATGAGAAATACTGAATGTAATGCAGTGGCGGATAATGTCTTGTGACATAGTAACAGGAACAGTAACGCAAATAGAAGCGCTAACAGTGGTGCACATGGTAATGCAAGCGCGAATGAGAACAGAAAAGGTAACGCCACGGTGGCGAGATGGAACGGTCCGCCACGCTACGCCTTTGTCACCGTAACATGGTGCCCGCAAACGAAGAAATGGCAATGGGCATGGTGATGCAAAGAGAAACAGTACTGTAGACACAAATGGCAAAAGCTAACTGAAACGCAGGCACGAATGAAAATGTGAAAGGATAACGTGACACAGGCGACGTGAACTGTAAGTGAAACGGGTACGGAACCGCAAGCGGAAAAGGCAACAGTAACAGTAATGTAAGCGCACAGGCTGGTTTTCCCCAAAAGCTGCATAGAGAAAGACAGTGAATACAAAGAATGTATGCATAATAATGGGTCTCGGAGCAGAAAATGAGGAGTTGGAATACTAAATTGCTTATCTCGGGAACCGTACGACATAGAAAAAAATTTGTCATATGATGTATGACTTTCCTGGCTAGTTTTGCACTTGGTCCCCATTAGGGGGCTAAGCATTTTTTCGATGAAGTCCGTATCCCGCACCATTTCCGAGATACGGGCCCTGAAAGGCGCGGCGAACGCCGTAATGTTATCCTATGGGAAAAGAAAGAGAAGTTTGGAGTGCCATAACTTTGACTCCCTGTAGTATTTTTTTCACCAATCCACTAAAAGGCACATCTGTGGGATGTTGGCTGTCTTCCCTCCAAATTTCAGCCCAAAAGACCTAGTTGTTATTTTGCAGCAGGGCGTCAAAGGATTGCTGCAATGCGTCGGATGCCATAATGTTATCCTATGGGGAAAAAGCGTCAACTTTGGAGTGCCGTAACTTTGCCGCCGTATCATATTTTTTTTTCAACGCAACACTGAAAGGCACATCTGTGAGATGTCAGCTGCGTTCCCTCCAAATTTCAGGCCAAAGCACCAAACCGTTCTTTTGCAGCAGAGTGCCAAAGAATTGTTGTCATCATTTTCCCACAGCCTAGAAAAGTACTGTCGCAAATAGCGAAAGCTTTCGCAAATGCATTCGACAGTGTTGCAAGTGTGACAGTACTTTACGAAAGTACTTTTTCCAGAAATTTGAAAAAATATTTCTGGGGTGTTTTACCCCAAAATAAAGAAATGGCTAGCATCCTCAGGGCCCGACTAGGTGAATACAGAAAGAATTAGGTTGCTAGAAGGTCCCAATTTTAAATGCCAAGCATTTTTCTGATCACTAACTGAAAACAAAATGGCGGATTCGCGACAGTAAAAGGGCCGTTTGCGACAGTAAAAAGTGCATTTGCGACACTGTCGAACTTTTTGTTAACTTTTCCCATTGACTTATAATGGGAAATTGTTTTTTGAATAACTTTTGAACCGTTTAATATTTTTTCACAATCTTCAAAGGCACATCGGGGACCCCGGGCTGCACATTCTCTGAAGATTTCGACTGTCGCAAAACCGTAGCGACCTGTAGGTACGCCGATCAGAATTTCAGAAAAAGTGTAGCACGCACACGCAGATCACGCTTAATAACGCCGCAGCTGTGTGTGTGACTGGTACGAAACTTGGCAGATCCCAAGGCTTATGGGTCTTGAGTTGTGTATTCCAAATTTCAGGCAATCCATTTAATGGTTAAAAGTTATTAAGTGTGCCAGAATTTTGGGTTTAACATGTAATGGCTCCTCATCCCTAATTCATGGTGCACTACTGCATACCATAATATAGTGTGTGTATGTGTGTGTGTGTGTGTGTGTGTGTGTGTGTGTGTGTGTGTGTGTGTGTGTGTGTGTGTGTGTGTATGTGTGTGTGTGTGTGTGTATGTGTGTGTGTGTGTGTGTATATATAGTGTGTGTGTGTGTGTATATATATGTGTGTGTGTGTGTGTATGTGTGTGTGTGTGTGTATATATATGTGTGTGTGTGTGTGTATATATATGTGTGTATGTATATGTGTGTGTGTGTGTGTGTGTGTGTATATATATGTGTGTGTGTGTGTGTATATATGTGTGTGTGTGTGTGTATATGTGTGTGTGTGTGTGTGTATATATATGTGTGTGTGTGTGTGTATATATGTGTGTGTGTGTATATGTGTATATATGTGTGTGTGTGTGTGTATATATGTGTGTGTGTGTGTGTATATATGTGTGTGTGTATATATGTGTGTGTGTGTGTGTGTGTGTGTATGTGTGTGTGTGTGTGTGTGTGTGTGTGTATGTGTGTGTGTGTATATGTGTGTGTGTGTGTGTGATGTGTGTGTGTATGTGTGTGTGTGTATGTGTGTGTGTGTGTGTGTGTGTGTGTGTGTGTGTGTGTGTGTGTGTGTGTGTGTGTGTGTGTGTGTGTGTGTGTATGTGATGTGTATATATATATATATA